>JAVYIG010003030.1:0-214538 GCA_035222895.1 Strongylocentrotus droebachiensis
ATCTACCCCAAGTCAAGTACCCCCCCGGACATCTACCCCCCCCCCCCCCCCGTCATATACCCCCGGACATTCCCCCCCCCCCCCCCAATCCAACTATCCCCTTCCAACTACCCCCAGCCAACTACCCCCACCCTGAAAACTGCCCCCGGACATCTACCCCCATCCAACTACCCCCGGGCAACTACCCCCAACTACCTTAATTTGCTTGGGGGTAGATGTCCGGGGGGGGTAGTTGGAGGGGGAGTTAGTTGTCCAGGGGGAGGGGTAGTTGGATGGGGTAAGATGTCCGGAGGTAGATGTCCGGGGAGGGGGGTAGTTGACTGGGGGTAGATGTCCGGGGGTAGTTAGCTAGGTGGTAGTTAGCTATACCCATGCTTTATTACAGGGTTTTAGTTTTGAACAAATTCGACAAAATATCACTTCAAATTTATTACATTTGTGGGTAAAGCCATTATTACATTTGTGGGTGATTCAAAATATCACTTCAAATTTATTACATTTGTGGGTAAAGTCATTATTACATTTGTGGGTGATTCAAAATTATTACATTTGTGGGTAAAGTGGTTATTACATTTGTGGGTGAAATTATTACATTTGTGGGTAAAGTGTTATTACATTTGTGGGTGTTGTTACATTTGTGGGTAAAGTGTTATTACATTTGTGGGCGTTATTACATTTGTGGGAGTTATTACATTTGTGGGTGTAACACCCCCCCCCCCCCCCTCAAAAAAAAAATCAGTAAAGGAGTAAAGATGGTTTGTATTTTTAACCCAAAAGAACATAACAATAATAAAAAAACTCAATTAAATGACGTATTAAATCCTATTCAAAGAAAAGGAAAGTTAACAGGAATTGAATTTCCTAAACATTGCGCATGCTACCTATATCAATGGAGGTTTTAATAATAGCGCGCATATCGTGGACATATTGTGAGAGAATGGGAAAGCGTGTCTGTGTGTTTTGTTATAGGGGTGAAAAGCTCATGAGCCCCTGAACGCTGGCGTACTGATGAGGGGGGGGGGGTTAATTTTTATTAAAAACCAGTGATTTACAAATGTTGCTGAAATAACATGATTTTCCGGTATTTTTTCTCAATTTTTTGTAAGTCATACCTTTTTATGCGTTTGTTGGAAATTAGAAACTCCAAAATTTACAGTCGGGCGAAATATATGCTTATATGCTGTATGTCAGGGTATGCAGAACACCCGGGCTCGGGGGGCTCGAGCCCTACCCCCTCCCTCACTTTTTGAAAAAGTTTGTTAAAAAGAAAAAGAAAGAAAGAGAGAGAGAAAAAATAAGTGACCTGCCAATGTCACAAAATAATGGGATATCAAAATATGCTCATCTGGCCGTAATTAATGCCTAATACCCCAGAACTTACGGTGGTTCCGCCCCCGGACCCCACCAAGGGCCCTAAAGCGGTCCCTGTATGCTCATCTGACCGTAATTAAATACCTAAAACTCCCGAGTTTTTAGGCGGTCCCCTGTATGCTCATCTGACCGTTATCAAATACCTAAAACCCCCGAGCTTCCGGGGGCTCTGCCCCTTGGACCCCACCAAGGGCCCTAAGGCGGGGCCCTGGATGCTCATCTGACCGTAATTAAATGCCTTAAAACCTAAGAGCTTACGGGGGCTCCGCCCCCGGGCCCCACCAAGGGCCCGCTAAGGCGGTCCCCTGTATGCTCATCTGACCGTTATTGAATACCTTAAACCCCTGAGCTTCCGGGGGCTCTGCCCCCTGGACCCCACCAAGGGCCCTAAGGCGGGGCCCTGGATGCTCATCTGACCGTAATTAAATACCTAAAACTCCCGAGCTTCCGGGGGCTCCGCCCCCGGACCCCACCAAGGGCCCTAGGCGGGCCCCTGTATGCTCATCTGACTCCGATATTAAATACCTAAAACCCCGAGTTTCCGGTGGCTCTGCTCCCTGGAATTTCCGCCAATTGGTGGTGGTGGTGATGCAGATTTTTCTTCTTCCCCCCCCCCCCTTCCAAACGTTTTTGCTCGTTACGTCACTGCCCCTGGAAGGTGAGCCCCCTGGAATGTTTGCCCCCCCCCCCCCCCCAATCCCAAACTGCTTCCGGCGCGCCTGAGCAGGGGAGGTGTTTGAGTTAACTATTTATTACTTCTGCTTTTCCTGTTCTACTGGAGCACAGATTCATGATGATTTCTAAATTTGAGGACCCCATGCTTGGTAAGTCGCACATGTATTCTTTGACTCATTGTACAGTATATAAAAGATATAATGACCGCTTTAATATTTGAGGCATATTTGTTGTATAGGCTCTCGGGGACGTTACATCCTGCTATCACCCTCGGCACGCCTCGGGGTGATAGCAGGATGTAACGTCCCCTTTTGTATATTAAAACATCTATGCCTCTCATAGCAGTCATTATATCTATACTATTTTCATGCAATACATAATCGAGCTTGAAATTATATTACATCACATAAAGCTTTATTACGAGCTAAATTACACATTTTTTTGTTTGGTAATATTACATGAAACAGTTACGATTACAGGAAGAAAACATAATTCTCACTTATGATTTTAGATATATAATTCAATATTCGACAAAGGAAAATCCAAAAATATGAGACATAAAAACTGCCATTTTGGCATCGACATTTTTTCCAAAAAATATATTGTGGGGAAAATTTTTATATTACTTAAATATGGTGAAAATATTGTATTTTTAGGAAAAATTAATCATTACAAAATGATTATGTTACGTACAGTAATAAGTGTGATTTTTTTTATTTTTTATTTTTTTTTTTATAATAATTTTGTATTAGTTGAATTACTAGAAAGAATGAATCAATCAAAGTGTACTCATTACGTTTTGACATGATCTACTTTAGCGCATTTTACTTTTAAAGTGCCTATTGAATATTTAATAAATTGTAACTTCTTTGATGTAAACAAAATATCAGAATATATTAATGACAATTAAAAAATACTATATTATACAGATTACATGCACAAGGATATTGTCTTTAACAAAAAATGACAACCAACCATCCCACTAACCGAGAGAGTTGAACAAAGAACAGATTAATATAGCATTTGAAAATGAGAGTGAAGCACATTAGATTCGAATGTAAATTTACACTGAACAAACGCTTAAATGCAAGAACAAACGATAATGATGAATTCGAGAGAAAAAAAAGGAATACAAATAAATATAAAACAAAATCATTAATACAAATTTGATGTTTGTATATACTTTACACAGCTTTCCCCTCATCTCTTTTACTCGTTATTCTAGTCTGGTTCAATCAGTGTATTATTTGCCTGAATATTCCTTGCGACCGGAAAATACCCACGGTCTTTTATAAGACGATCTGACAGACGAAGCTGAACAGATGAGTGCAGGGAAAATCACGCCATTCGTAACCACGAGAGAGTGTTACACAGTTTTCATTTCCGTTGCCTTCTGGCTCTCCGTAGAACCAATCTAAAAGGGGAGAAATAATTCATTATGATATCATGCGTTCTACTCCCATGCAGGACAATGATGGTAATAATAATGCAGCTAATAATGATAATACATGTCATACTATACATGAATTTATATAGTTATTCGAAACAATCTATCAATGTACGTCAACGTAGATATTCAATTCAATTCAATTATTTGGAAATGTAATGCAAGTTACATGAAAAATAGTTCTGCATTCAATTCACAGGTTTCTGATCGTTTTCGGGTTGTAGAGCAGAGGTGTAAGATCTTTAGAATATCCAAAATACTATGACTTAACGAAGGCACCCCTCCGTTTCATTTATTGATATCCAATACAAAATATAACAAATATATAATAGAAATTCCAATTCAAAAATAACACTTAACAATATATCACGTACAGTGATATGAATCCTAAGACCAAGGTGTTCAATCACCAAACAAATGTTACAATGTAGCTAATGTAATGGATTGTTTCTCAGTAATGCTAAACGTAATTATGACCAATATAATTTCAAAGGTTGGAATGACATTGAGCGTTATTACGTTTAGCATTACTGTGCTGAATTATCGAGATTAAACTTACCGGTTGAGTTAATCTGCACAGCTCCCTTCCCATCCACGTCGCACATGAACAGCCCTTTGTTTTCCATATCATTGCAGTTGATCCATACATAAAATGAAAAACCTCTAATTTCCTGGAATATGGAGTCGAGCTGGGACGTCGGTAATTCTTCGGAATCTACAAATAGGAGAGATGGTGTCCTGTCTCCTGCAGCCGTGGTTATCGGTCCAAGGGTCGGGCAGAAGTCGCGAGCGTCCTGCCACTTTCGCGAACTTGCGTCAAGGTGGTAGCATTTAGAGGGCGTGCATTCCCACTCTGTCTCTGGAGACCCCAAGAACATTGAAAGCTTTCGTTGATATCAATTGGTATTACGATAGAAATTATTTCGAGAGGAAGGAGATGTCTTTGAGGATAGTCAATTGAATATAATCATAGTCAGAACTTTTGTTGTGGTCACTTCTGTATAAAGACTATTTGTCTAAATTATTTTCCTCTACAGGAAATTAAATGTGCACCATAATCTGCTTAGGAAGGCCACCTATCTATATTTTACAGGGGCCATATTTGTGTTTGTCTTGCGATACCTTGAAGTGGTATAACAATATTTGCATATCATTCATACCTTCAACTCCGATAAAAATGTAAATGTGAAGTAATGCCATCAGATTTATCTTTATACCTAGGTATGGAATCATATTCGTCGGAAAGTAAGAAATTAAGTAAGAAAAAAACATTTATATTTAGTTTTTAATGTTCTAATTTGCAATTTACAACAGGAAATCAATTTTATATATTCTGCACCAAGTAGTTTGACCAGAATGTAAAGACTGTTTAGGCCTTTTATTTTTAACCTGCGACCAAGTCCAACACAAAATAAAAAGTGAAGGAGTTATTGAGAAAACTCTAATCATTGGGTGGCGATAGTCGGTGTTCATTGGTCACAAAGACTTTGATTTAATGACATGACACCACAAAACATTATCGTCGAAAATAATCAACTCAAGCGCAATGTTTTACATCCCTTGTAGTCATGTTGTGATTACATAATACGTCATTGCCATATTTCCACATTTCAATTGGTGGCGCACAAAGCAAATGGAAATGCCTTATAGGTTGATTTTTCGAAAGTATAGTTGCTATATCGTAAGTGTTAAAATATTCTTTCTACGGAGGCGTCACCTCGACTCATCATAGCACTGAGTGAAACAGTGACAGATGGCTATTAAAGTATTATCAACTACGTTTTTACTTAAATGTTATGACAATAGGATTCAAGGAGTACGGACTTGTAGGCTACAGTTATCTTCGAGGTAATATCAAACAAAAATCATACATGACATACCTACATATACGAGGCTGATGTTGAAAGAACAGTTTGTGTTTACAAGGCCACTGTTGTCGGTCACAGTATAGATGACGCTAATGGGGCTATTCACGGAGACATTAACTCCAGGTACGTGGTTGGCGACGATGAATGCAATTCCAGACGCATCACTGGCTGTTGGTGGTGTCCAAGCGATTGGTGTGGTGGTTTTGAGAACCGAGAATGTCTGGGTAGGAGGGCAGGATTGTACCACTGGAGGGGTGGTATCGACTGTGATATCAAGACATATAATAAGAATTTAGTTGTGTGTCTTATGGTCTGTTATCAAGTCAAACCATCATGGGCTCAGACAAACTGACTCAAAAGTAAATGAGTATTTCATTTAAACCTTCTATCTAGCGAATGAGTTGATGAATCATTAATTTCATTGTTATTTTGCTTGTATCGACCCGAACATCTCTCCATCTTTCTCAAATTAAAGTGTTAAAAGAGCGTGCATATTAAGACCAAGTATCTTGATTTATAATATCATGAATAAAGTAGGTGAAAATATCAAATTGCAAAACATGCTCTGATACCAGTATTGACGTTGACGTTGAAGGTACACAACGGTGCTAGGTTTCCGCTCTTATCAGCAAAGATGTACTCAACGTAAGTTGACCCGACTGGGAAATCATCACCCGATATATAGTTCTGAGAGACCAGGACGACAGTTCCTTCTCTATTGACAGCCGATGGTGGGGTGAACTCTATCGACTTATTCAGAGTACCAAGCTCAACTGTTACTGTGATATCCTTCACACAGGTAACAACAATTCCCTGGGTCGTTGCAGGCTGATTTATGTCAACTAGTTTAAAGATTGATAGACAACATTGGTGACATGAATTAAATAAACAGGAAAGTTGGAGAAAAAATTATTGATATACATTTTTAAACATTTCACCCTGCTGCCTCATACCGACGACCACCCGCGGTCAGTACAGTTACGAGACTATAAGGTCGGTAACGGTTGGTATTCTCCTAGATTCGAGTCTGGCATTACGAGATCGGTCAATTTACATTTTTGAAGTTCCAAATCTAATCCAAAGCTCATTTCATTCAAAAGTCCAATCGTAGTTTTGTCGTAAAGTGCGCGATGATGACAAAAAGTAAACTACTTGTCCCTATATCGGTAACTGCATGATGGTTTCATTATACCCTAAAAATATGAAATGCAATTTTTATCTTTGTTCTTACGTTCATGACATTGTTTTCCTTGAAATCCAATAGGGCAGTGACATCTATATCCGGTCATAGTCTCCTCACACCAGCCGTTTTCACATGGATTCATGTCGCAATCTGAAAACATATTCAATGAAAATGTAATTAAATAAATAAAAAGCAGCATCCCTTTAATTAGAATTGCCCTGAGTTTCTTGAATAAGAAAAAAATAGTTATAAAGTTACTTATGCATTACTAGACAGGGGCGTAAATCCGTACCGAGGAGTGGGGGGGATGATCAGCTTTTTCAAGGGGGGGGGGGGGGGTTTAACATTTATAAATCTGGCCGAAAATTTCGCAACGACTCAGCCGACCGCTGAATAAGCGGGGGGGGGGGGGGGGGGGGGGGGGGGTAAGAGGACACTTTTTTTTTTTTTTTTTGGTCTCCAAAATTTCGCAACAACTCAGCCGACCGCTGAATAAGCGGGAGGGGGGGGGGGGGGGTAAGAGGACACTTTTTTTTTTTTTTTTTGGTCTCCAAAAAATCGCAACGACTCAGCCGACCGCTGAATAAGCATTTTTTTTCAGGGGGGGGATGATAACAGGGGGGGATGTTTGTACAGGCCATCCCCCCCTACTTCAAGCCAGGGGGGAATGCAGCCCCCCCCCCCCCCCATCCCCCCCCCCCCCGGGATTTACGCCCCTGTTACTAGATACATTCATTATTTTTCTTAAAGTCCAAACAAAAGTACATTGTAAAAAGGTTCTGCAAAGGATTTTAGAGAAAACCAGAGAGGAAATAATCACCCGGGAATCTGCAGACTCGATGTCCAGGAGGAACACCAAGTTTACTCTTCCTTCTGGGGCAACCGCCTCCTCCGAATGAATTAGGGATAAGCTTTGGGATGGTTTGTACCATACTGCCATTGGGATGTCCTTTCTTCGGACACTCGATGAACATTGGTAAGGTGTAATTCAGGACGAATCTGTCCGTACAACAAGTCTTTGTCTCATTCATGCTTCCATCCGATGACACGAGTAGGGCTGTGGGGAAGATATACAAGGAGAGTAGTTAGCATTGTTGCATAGGTTTCTTTTCCCTCTTTAAGACTCTCCTAGATATTACCCATGCGATGATTTAATTCGTATAGATTCGGTATCATTTCTCCGTTTGGTCATAATCTTTCGTGTATTCTCTATCAATCACTTTTCTCATGAAAATGTATTTAAGTAATATTGACTGCCTTCTGGGCAATACGACATATATCGCCCGAACCGAAGGTGAGGGTGATATATGACAAGTCGTATTGCCCTGAATAAGGCAGTCAATATTACTATTATTAACCACATCAGACATCTAGAGCAAACAAGAAACTCTTACTATCTTATACTCTTAAATTATGTAGGCTACACAGGGTCTCCTAGCATTAGAAGTTGCAAAAACATTGTCAAACCAGGGGGGTGTTTCACAAAGATCCTAAGTAGAACTTAACTCTAAGTTGGACTTAAAAATTATGGACAGCCATTAGCATCTTTGAAAATATTTTGTTAAAGTAATTTCAATAGGCATAAAATGTTGATTCAAATCATTCATATGTTCTATTATCATGGGAGATTTCATGTTCTTGATGGGGAATTTATAAAAAGTCTAAAATACTTGAATTTCTGCTTTTGAATATATTTCATTTAAAGACTCCAATGGCTGTCCATAATTTTTAAGTCCAACTTAGAGTTAAGTTCTACTTAGGATCTTTGTGAAACACCCCCCAGCACTGTTCATCCAGTGTTTGACAGATTTTCGATACACTGCAAACAGTTTGCCTAGGGTGTGATTGTTACGTCACAAAGAGTTCGCGCAAAGTGCGCATTTTCTTATACACGATGCGCGATGTAAATTACAATAGCTGATGCGCGATGTAAATTACAACTGGCACTATATTATTGCTCACTAGTTTAACACGCATTTTGCCATTGACTTTTCTGAGCGGGCTAAAATATTTGTCCATTGGTTTACTGTATAACCTATATCGCCCGCCAAATTACACACAAATTACAATTGACTTTTCTGAGCGGACTAACTTATTGTAATTTTGTTCACTTATCCATCAAACCTTGAGGGCAATAACATTTAAAAATTGCCCTGCTCAAAAGTCTGATACGGTTAATAATATAGTATTAATGACTGCTTTGAGAGAAATAGTTGTTTTTATACGCTCAAGGGAAGGTTAGAATTGTGCTATTGACCGAGGCGTGCCGAGGGCAATAGCCCAATTGTAACCTTCCCGAGAGCGTATAAAAACAACTATTTCTCGAATATTAAAGCAGTCATTAATACTTTTATATGCCGAAAACAAAAGAGTCAACTAATGACACCACCTTATCTGCACGGTTGTTTTTATGAGTGTATCTTTGAGAGTAGACTAGATCTAGATTCTAGTCTAAGCAAGATATTTTTACAATTTTGGGGGTGGGCCGGCCCTGTGGGGAATATGGAGAAGAACCTGCGCTTTCATATGACACCTCACTTATTGAGTATCACCTTCAGGATCACAACAGATTATAAAGGTTTGAATCTCGAATTGAAAAAAAAACTTGACCTTTTTTGCATGGTCGCGGAATGCACGTAGACTGCATAGAGAATGCATTGCGTACAATCTCTATGACTATGGGAATAATTTTAACACACAACATCGGGTGCGCTGACAACTAGATCTATTTTCGTCTAGAGTCTATATACGTCTATGCTTTTTCAGCAACTAAACGAACATGTTTATGGATAATTTCACGTACCCTTTTTGTTGTTCTTGCTGTCAGCGAGTCTTGCATTTGATAAGTTGAAATCTTGGGAGAGATTCTTGAGCCATTTTTGTCTTGTTTGGAATTGTCTTGTCTTGTATGAAAATACCGACCAATTTTTCGCACACGTACGGTATCCTCGATCGCTCAAACCATTTTTTAACATGTAAACCTATGGGGTAACCATGGAGACTGACCTATTTTCCCAATAACCATGGTTATTGGAAAAATAGGTCTGTTTTAACCATGGTTACTGCGAATTTTCGGGAACAGTTAAAGTTTATGAATGCAATTTCGACCAATCAGATTGCTGGATTACTTAAGTGAGGTATATAATTCATTATTATCTACTAACATGACGAAGATCTGATGTTTGAGACCAACTCCCACATGGCACGAAGCATCGATTTGTACATTTTGTATTGAGAAATTTGACTTTTTAGGAAGATTTATATTCCGGAACAGGCATGAAACTGATCATTCAGAATAGATTAATTTGCTCTTAGTGTAATTTACATTTGTTGGGATTATGTTTCTAAGAAATATTTTATTGTATTCATTGACTTTGCATGTTTTTATGAAAGTGGTGAATATAATTCAATTCAATTCAATTCAATAATTAACCAAATAATTCTCATAATAAAAGGCATTGTCTTGATCTTCTATTACAGAGCAACGAAGGAACCCTTTTAAAGCTTATCTGCCGTAGTTTACAGGAGGGATTATACCGCCCTGCAAGGTCACAGGACAGGTGGTTATCTCATCAACTCAGCTCTCAGTTAACATAAGAAAAAGAGGATCATGGGGGACCAATGGTCACCGATTACGCATTGTTTGTTATATAGAGGGCGCAAGTAGCTACAAGTAGTGCAGTGGGCCTTTAAATAGATTGGTGGAGAGGAAAGGGGGGAATAGACATTTTTTTAAGAGGATCTTTACAATCCCATCCCAATTTGCAGTAACGCACTTGTGACATAAGACATGATAATTAAGTGGAAGAGGAGTGGTACAGAAAGTTAAGGAGAGGAAATAAGGGAGGGGATGGGAGAGGAGAAATTGGCAAGAAAGGATAACAAATATAATGAATGAGTGGATTATAAGCAGGTTAACGTGTTTTGTTTTTTTTTGACGAAAACGATATGGTCTCGAAGGCAAAAGTATAAAATAAGCACAGGAGCTAAGCCTAGGAAAGAGAAAATTAAGTTCAAGCTTTATGTATTTAATTTTGATGCCATTTCGCCTTTAAAATGTGTAATTATGCCTGTTAGCATGAAAGTTTCACTTTCTGAAGAGGAATGACAAAATTCTCTATTTAATGCATACAAAACTATATTTACCGATGGACAGGCAGATTACGATGCCATGGGTACATTTCAAAACATACTTCTGTTCCATGCTCAGTGCTAAAAAAGGAAAGATAGTGATGATAACAATTATCGTCATTTTATCATACAACTTCAGATTTCTGTTAAACTTTGTGAATGTATTCTTAATCAGTTTTTACAATACATGTAACTATTCAAAAAGTTCACATCTTTAAAATCCTAGGTTTAAAAACAAAGTAACGGACGTGAGGTATTTTTTAATCTAACAAGATTTGGAAAATGTTATACCTGGATAATGTGATGTCCAAGGAAGTACCCTATTTCTGTTTGAACAAGAATGAGAGCACCATTTATCCAAGCTTCACCCAATAGTCATATGCATAGAGGTTGAGTTAATCATCTTTAAAGGATGATTGTTTTCGTCAATCATTACTCACCGGCTCGGTAGAAAAGACGACAAAAACTCTAAGTTGTCGATCTTGTCCTATAGCACTCTGATCAACTGATGTGGTACTCTCCAGAAAAGGTCAAAGTTAAAAAGGCAAAATAACAATGCGTATCGGACACTATATGAGGAAAAGAAAAAAACATTGGCTAAGGAGAATCTAAGAACTGATGAGCTCCCATATCCATAATATCCAAGCCAATAGGTTATGATATTACCGCAACGGGTACATAAGTCTTGTTGTGTTGGGCGGCGAATAATATTGATACATGGGTAAAATAGAGATGAGCTGCTAGAGGAATAGCTGCAATGAAATCGTCTGATTGGTGCGTTAAAACAACTAATAGTCTGTCGCCAAATGTCTGTCGTTAATACGGCGTCAATACCATATCAACGGTAAACGTTACTATAGTTACATGTTACAATGGGCGTGAAAATGAACATCCATTATTTCTTATCATATTTTTATCCGAATAGTATCCAATGGAACTTAATAAAATCCTAGATTCGTGTGGGTTTCCTTCAATTTAAATACACCGTAGAGCAGAGTGGGCTTTAAACTTGGTTTAAAAAAAAGAATTGTTGGGCAGATGTAGGGCTCCCTTGCTCTTTCTTGACTGTGAGATGGAAGCAAACGGATGATATACTCTTCTGGGTGGGGGGGGGGGGGGAGCGGGATATAATTTGAAAATGTTGGTAGTCGTTTTGAAAATGTGATCAGGGGTAGATTTGAAGGGCAATTTTACAAAGTATTTTGTCATATGACTAAGTGAAAGTCTCGTCTTTCCGATCCTGGATGCTCCTTTGTCGTGTAGTTGATATTTGTTCATCATGTTGCCACGCTTGGCATGAACTTGAAAGTCTTCAAACTCCCCCAATTTAAACAGGGTCGCTGTCACATGAATTGAAAAACCGTTCTGATAAGTTTGCCCAATAGACATTTTAACAGCTCTACTGCAGTTTGACGATTTGTTATGAGAAGATGGACGATTGAATTCTTTACTTTCTTGATTGGTGAGACGCCGGTTATAGACTACTTAAAGAGAATATATGAAAACTGTAAATAAGGGCATCTTGATGCTTAGTAAAAAGAAAAGAGAACAGATTAGAGAGAGAGAGAGGGGAGAGTGGGAGAGAGAGAGAGAGAGAGAGAGAGAATGGTAACCATTCCTGTGCCCAGACACCCTTCGAATACTAACCTAATCTTCATACATTATGGGCAATATACACATAGATAGTGACTTCAGTTGATTGAGTTTCAAGGTTTCTTTTATTTTACACATAATATAACAAAATCAAATGAATATGCAATACATACAAATTCGATAACATAATATTAGACAAAAGATACGACAAATAATTATTCAAAACAAAACAAACATTTATTCAAATTAATCATTTAAGATTGGCATTATGATAGTGGTGAAAACATAGTGGGGGAGTCTATTAAAAAACATGTCTTGTGTGTTGTGTTTATAGACCCCTTGAGAATACAAAAAGTTACAAGTGCTCTGTAATATAAATCGAAATTATATGTATAATTGCTCAGGTAATCCTACACCCGCCCCCCGTTCCCCCCACGCTACAAAACAAAAAGTTTGTCTTTAACATTGGTGTATACACAAAATTTGTACAGGTATTGGAAATGATAACAAATGATGACCTTTCTAACGTATAAGTAAGAAAGAGAAAGTGGAAGAGGATGCATGAAAGACGGGGACACCCGATCTTGTTGTTTTCACGTTTTTCTCGTTTGTCATTTTGATAACAAGTATAAATAATAAAGTGAATCGTGATGAGTGTATAGCTGTAAAGAAGAATATGACGATGTGGGGTTTTTTTAACTTGAACTTTTAGCAATTTTATGTTGATTGTAACACTACCAAAGGGATAATTTCTATGAGTGATAGGATGAGAGTGATGTTTGCATCGTCGCTACGGGTGACGGGGAAAGTGAGTTTGAGTGTCTCTCGTACAACGGGCGGAACGTGCTATATTTCATAACCCCTATATCCCTCAACTAGCTTTACAGTTTTAACCAATCAGAACGCAGAAAACTATACGACTAAACGACTTTGCGACTTCACGGCTACGCATCCATCGAAGTACTCGTGAACGCATGTATAGTTTCCAGCGTGCGGGCTGAAGTGCCATAATTCTGTACAACTATACGACTATACAGCTATGAGCATCGAATGGATGTATAGTTTTAACCAATCAGAACGCACCCCCCCCCCCCCCCGAAGTCTATTTGTGCCATCCCATGTTCAACGGGTCTGGCTATGCCAATGATCTCATTGAATTTAATATATTAATGTGATTGTCGAAATCTTGTCAGAAGCGAGGATGGAACCGTGTATAAAATGGAATGAAAAGATATGGGGAGAATGAAAACAAAGTAACAGGAAAAGTTATTTATTAATATCAGGACGGTCTTCATACTGAATTGTGAGTGTAAGGAATATTCTCTTAAAGAGTCGTATTAGTGATCTTCTCGTTCTGAAGTGGAAGTCCGAAGATTCCGCTGTCAATAGAGAAACTAAATCTACAACATTGGAGTAAATTCCACTCTGATTTGGACTGGAATTAACTAATAAACTGATTTTCCTACTATATGACTCCTAAAAAAAAAAAGCGGAGTTCTACTTCTTAGAAGTCACCTTGGATGACAAGTAAAATACTGACATTAATTCGAGATAGAAATAAAGCCAAACAAAAGGCAAAACGGTCTGAATTAACGCTGATTGGTCAAGTTATAAGAAATTATGTAATGAAGTTAGTTCTTTTGTGAGAAGGGCCAAGCGAAAATATATTATGGACAGTATATTTGAGAACGTTAGAAATGCCGCAATAATGTGGTACCAAGTAGTAC
The DNA here is from genome assembly GCA_035222895.1 of Strongylocentrotus droebachiensis. Classification (NCBI taxonomy): domain Eukaryota; kingdom Metazoa; phylum Echinodermata; class Echinoidea; order Camarodonta; family Strongylocentrotidae; genus Strongylocentrotus; species Strongylocentrotus droebachiensis. The sequence continues at coordinate 13,996 of JAVYIG010003030.1, forward strand.
AAAAAGTTACGACTGTACAAAAAATAAATCTTTGTGGGGTGGTATACATTGGAAAGAGCTCCATTGCTAATATAATGAATGTGTATTTTCTCTTCACTACATGGCAACAATTAAGCCGTAAAAAGGACATAAAATTCAGAAATAATCCAGGACATTATATTTCTAAAGTAAACACTTTTTCAATTTCGTTCAAGTTACCAGTGAAGATGTTAAAACATGTGTTAAAGAAACTCCTCGTAATAAGGCTACTGGTCTAAATACTATACGGATGGTGACGTTAAAGGTCGGTCCCAGACGTAAATATTCATATCTGATTGATACACGTCTGTTAAAACCCAATTACACACACACACATACCATTGAGTATTTTGAAAGATTCTTTGCTTATTATTGTTGAATTTCTGGCTTATATAATTAACTTATCTTTACGTGAAGGCGTTGTACCAAATGAATGGAAGTGTGCTAGAATAACACTCCTTTACAAAGGCGGCGATTGCACCAACCCGTCGCATTATTGACCTATATCTGTGTTGCCAGTACTTTCCAAAAATTTAGAAAAGCTTGTTTTTTGGCAAACTTATAAATATTTGGATGATAACGATATATCGGTACAAAGTCACTTTGGTTTTCGACCACGCTTTTCAACAGAGTTTCCTTTTTTGAATTTAACAGAAAATGATGGATAATGGTAATGTTCTTGGATTGGCAACGTTTAATCTCAAAAAAAGCATTCGACATGGCGTCACATGATATTATTTTACAAAGGTTGAAGACTTATGGTTTCAGTAATGAATCTCTTCGTTAGTTTCGAGATTATTTTGCTTTGAGAAAACATAATACTATTATAAACGGTAACGGGAAAGAAGCAAGCCAATTATGTTGTGGCGTCCCACAGTGAAGTTTATTGGGGCCACTGTTATTCATATTATACATGGATGATTTACCACCTAATGTCAAGCATTGCACTGTGTAGTTGTTTGCAGATGACACATGTTTCTACTATGCATTTAGATATCCAAATATTCGTCAGTGTATAATTTATGAATACTTAATTGTTATTCATGATTGCTTACTTCATAATAGCTTATGCTAAATCTTAATTTCTGATGTTTAAAAAGCTAAGTGTGATTGTTATTATGAGTTATTCACATAGTTTTATTCTTGTTATTTGAATTTGTATCATAAATCATTTTTGTTTTTTCGTATGTGTATTGTGTGAATGTTTTCTTAACGGACTTGCTAAAAACGAGCCTTATGACAGAAAGCGGGTGTTTCACCGTGGTTAAATAAATAAAACAAATAAAATAAATGAAAAAAACATTTTTAAAAACAACAAATACACCAAGAACGGTATATGCAGATAAAAGTTAGCAATCACATCGAACCATTTGCTTGCTCACAAGAACAAAACTACGACGTAATTCCTTTTATTAAATGAAAGAAGAGAACAAACAAAAAAGGGGTCTCAAAGAGAAATTATTTGTTTCGAAATTCATGCCTTCTTTGAATATGCTGTAAAATATATGAATAATATAGGCTACTTGAACTTATAGAAATCTTGTTATGATAGATTAATTAATGTTATATTTTCATGTATTCCTTGTATTTGTGTATATCACATTTTTGTTATGTCGTCCTAAAGGTCGTACTTGGAAAGGAGTTTTTACACTGAATGAATACCCTCTATTTGAAATCAAACTTGAATAGATCATATATCATGCAAATCTTAAATTTTGTAATGCTAATAACAACCATTACCCAATTTCTTGCTAGTAATTTACAGTTTCTATCATTTCTGTCTTCATTCTCCCTCTCTCTCTCTCTCTCTCTCACACACATACTTCATATCACATCTAAACTTTCATGTTTGTATTTTTAGAGCACAATACAGGTACTATTATATCAGATTGCAATCATATTATATGTGATTATGCTCCTCATTGCTTATGAAAAATAATGTTGTATTTGTGTTTTTGTTTAATTATGTTCTTTACCATTACTTTATCAAGTGATGATCCGAAAATTATAGTTGACGGTCGGAAATATAAGTTCCCTTGAGGGAACTGTGATAAGCCAGTCAAATGTAATCAACACGGCCTTCTGTGTTCTAATTGTAAAAAATGGTTTCACACTAATTGTCAAGCTATCAGTTTTTCAGAGTACCGCAGGTTATATCATGTATGCCCTGATGAGAAGTGGAATTGTTTAACATGTTGTCTGCCATCTTTTTGTGACTCATTATTTACTGACGATTGTCTAGAGAAAGAAAGCCAAAGTGAGGATAGACTAAAAGAAAACTATTTTAAGGTAACGCGCGTCACACCTGAAAAGCAAGCGATAGCAAGAATAATTCAGCCAAACCTCAGAGATGAAAACACAGAAAAGTTTAAAGTTAAAGGTCTTCATTTTTTACACCTTAATGTGAGGTCTATCCTAAACAAGATATCGGAACTTAAAATTGCTTTCACTGAAACATGGTTAAACAATTCCATAAATGATGAAGAAATTGAAATAGACGGATATAAAATCATACGCCATGATCGATCCTCTGGCTCTGGAGGTGGTGTATGTTTCTATATCAGAAATGATATTGCATTTAATATTATGGATGCTATAAGTACTGGAGATACGGAATCCTTGTGGATAAATTTGCTAATACTAGGTATAGCACACCAAAAATAATTACAACAAACACACGTTATTTGATAGTTGCAAATGGTCAAGCTTTATGAAAGCTTCAAAAAACAAAAAACAGAATTGAAATCGGTCAATGCGTTGTGATTTTATACCATTTTTTTATATCGCAAAATTACCGAAAAACCTGCCAGAAATGGTCAAATTGTCAAAAATGGCATAATTCGACAAAGTTGACAACTTAATTCATCACTTTCTTGGACACAAATAATAAAATAAATTATCAGACAATAAAATATAATCTTTGTGGTAAAAAATACAGAAAAGAAAATTCATATATCTATTACCGTTTTGAAAACAGAAGCCAACAAAATAAGTCATTTTTGCCATTTTTGCGAATCTGCAGATATAAAAAAGTTGTGAAAATAACTAAGTCCGCCTAATTAATATGCGCATATGTAATCAAATCAAAACCGAACATGATACATCAGTGAAACCTATGTATATCAGACAGGTATGGAAATCTATTTCATTTGTAATAAAATAAAATCATGAATATTCATCAAATATGCAAATTAGGTAATTTCAGCTAATTATATATTCGCGCACTCATTATGCAAATTGGGAAAGTCAAACTGTTCATTTTGGGGGCATTTTTTAAATCATATATTCATAGATCATATTTACACCAAATATTGACCTTAAATTCCTAATATTTTTGCAATGCTAATACAATATGGCGATGGAAATTACTTAGATCACTGTCACAGCTATTTCCTCATGTGTTTCAGAAATAATTCAGAAAAACCGATCATATATAAGAATTTGTAGACTTTCAGCTACATCACAGTATATCTTCCTTTTTCAAAGATGTCAGATTTGAGGATTTATGACGATTTTCCGAGATACCATTCAATCTTTGGGCGTGATGGTAACCCTCTTGGCCATAACATTCCACAGGGACTGAATTTCAGAGTGAAAGAAACTTTAGTGACTCCAATACAGTTGTGGCTTCCTTGAGTGTAAATAACAAATTAATTCAATGAGTGAAACATATGAGGATATTGCATTTTTGTAGGGGAGTTTTATACATTGAGGTGCATTTTTGTCACCATGCAGAATAGCAGCGCGAGTCAAAGGGCGATCAGCGGGCCATGTCACACATGGCTGAAAAGACAATATTCTAATTCAATAAGTAACATATTTCCCAAATGCCTATAACAATGAAACTACACAGAATTGTAGTTAAAGTTATGCTTGAAAATTATGTGAAATAAAATTTCAAAAATATTGTTTAGTTTTTTAAAAATACATTTACAAAAATTACTGTTTCTACCAACTGACTGTTGTTGTGTGTGTGTGTTCGCGGGGCAGACTGTTTGCACAGGCAGTGTGATCACCCTACTAATACCAAGATCAAAACCAATTCTTGTTGGCGTTCTGTATCGACCTCCGAAAAACAATTTGTTTATCGAGAAATTGTCCAATATTCTTGATAAATTAAAGAAGGATGACGAAATAATTCTTTTAGGAGACATGAATATTTGTCTTCTTCACAAATCGCCACTGGCTAAAAAATATATATTGACTTGTTGAGTCTTCATGGGTTTAGTCAACTCATTAAAGAGGCAACACGCGTTACACCTACATGTTCTTCTCTACTGGATCATGTTGGTTGTACCAAAGAAAACAAAATAAGTCAAAGTGGTGTCATTGATCTAGGTATTAGCGACCATTATTTTACTTTCTGTACACGGAAAAATATTAGACTGGCTATAGGTCATCACAGGACTAATGATATCAGATCCATGAAAAAATATACAGAAGAGTCTTTCAATCTTCAACTATCTGTTGTTGATTGGTCAGGAATAACTGACTGTACATATATAAATGAGGCATGGTCAGTATTTCAACATGTTTTTATCTCAAATTTGAATACGATAGCGACACTGAAACGGATTAGAATAAAACAAAGATCAGAAACTTGGGTGACTAAGGATATTCTTTCCCTAATTCAAGAGAGAAATATAGTATACAAAAAATTGAGGAAAAGACCAAAAGATGAGACGCTTTATAAAAGATACAGAGTATTAAGAAATGTGGTCCAAAGAAAGGTGAAAAAGGCTAAACTCGATTACTTACAAAACAAGATAGAAGAAAATTAACAAAATTCGAAAAGGCTTTGGCAGAATCTAAAAAGCTTAGGATTAAAAAATAAGAAGCGAAAAGAACAAGAATTTGTCATTAAAATTGATGGGGAATTATGTCATGATAAGATGGCCATCGCTGATGAATTCAATTCTCATTTCACAAATGTGGCTGCCAAATTAGTAGGAAAACTCCCCCCTTCCAAAGACTTTTTCAGCGCAGACAATGATTGTATTCGTGATTTTTACGAAAGAAAAGGTGTACGTGAAAACAGCTTTGAGTTATTACCAATCAGTGAACAATTTGTTTTCAAAGAGTTACGTAAGCTAAATGTATCAAAAAGTACTGGGTTAGACATGATTCCAGCTAAATTCCTAAAAGATGGTGCGAAGGTTTTATTTAAGCCTCTAAGTTACTTAATGAACCTATCTATCTTGACGAGTACTTTTCCAGAGGATATGAAAATAGCAAAAGTGACTCCACTTTATAAAAAGAAAGATAAAACTGATGTTAGCAACTATAGACCTATTAGTGTTTTAAGCGTAGCATCAAATATTCTAGAAAAATCGGTCTGTGTTCAAATTGAAAGATACTTCAAAGAAAATGATATAATTTATGAATTTCAATCTGGTTTTCGACATGATTATTCGACTGAAACATGTCTAATTCATTTGACTGATTATTTGAGGACAGAAACTTCCCAAGGGCGCTTTGTTGGTATGGTGCTCCTTGATCTGCAAAAAGCTTTTGATACAGTTAATCATTGCGTCTTATTGAAGAAGTTACAACTAATGGGTTTTAATAAGGCAAGTTTAGATTGGTTTAGATCCTACTTATCTAATCGACACCAAGTAGTGGCCATTCATGATATTCGTTCCAAACTAATGCCTAAAACATGCGGTGTTCCTCAGGGAAGCATTTTAGGCCCAATTCTTTTTTCAAGTTATATAAATGATATGTGTAAATTTTTTATAAAAGATTTTAAACTATTATTGTACGCAGATGACAGCCTACTACTCTATTCAAATCCTGATCCTAAATATATTGAGGAAAAGCTCAATGAACAGCTGTCTACGTGTGTCGATTGGATGACTGATAATAAGCTTTCTTTACACTTGGGAAAAACAGAAAGCATTTTGTTTTGTTCTAAAAGTAGTTCTAAAAAGTCATTTGAATTCAAAGTGACACACAATAATCAAGTAATCAAGAGAAAAGATTCTGTGAAGTATTTAGGCATTGAGTTGGCTAGCGCAATTTCATTTTCATCTTTAGTAGAATCAGTTTTAAAAAAGCAAATTCTCGGCTGAAATTTGTGTACAGGTATCAAAGTTGTATGGATTTAAAAGCAAGACGTACACTCTCTTTTGCTCTTATTCAATGTTTATTTGACTATGCTAACCCTGCATGGTATAGTAACATAAACAAGTCAGATCAAAAGAAGTTGAAGATTATACAGAACAAAATGGTGAGATTTATCAACTATTCTGGTCCAAGAACTCATGTTGGCTACAGCGAACTTTCTAAAGCTGGTTTTCTTGAAGTCGACCAAAGATCAAAACAACTCGTATTGCATCACGTGCATAAAATATATCATACTAGGTCGAATCATTATATTCGATCCAACTTCGATCTTGTTACTGACTTACATGATTATTTGTTTGATTGATTTTATTTCTGCGTTCAAAAATATACAAATTCAAAGTCAAAGTACAAAATTTCGAACAATAACAAATACAATGAATACAATGTTTACAAAAGTAATTAAATGAAAAATCATGTACAATTATATCATTCGATAAACATGCACGAAGCATACAATAACATAAGAAATATGAAATATTTTCAATTAATTAGAGAGGTAATTTGGAACGCAGGAGACCACCATCGTGAGCGGTTAGGCTGGAAATGGATGGCGGCCTCGTAAAAGAATTGGCGACATAACTCTCTTCGAAAAACTGTGTGATCAAGAGGGTGCGGTGCAAGTGCAGGTGCAGTGAGCAGTTGCATGATAAAGAATAAATAAGTCACGGTTTTGTTATACTAATTTAAAGAGAGGGGAGCATATGATTGTATTATTTGTCGTTTAAGTGTAGCTTTTAAGGAGTAGATGGTTGAACAAGACTTTATGTTGTCGGGTAAATCATTCCAAATGTCCGGGCCAGAATGTCTAACAGATTTGTGTGTTATTGATAATTTGGGGTTTGTAAGATGGAAGTTTCCAGATATGCGAGTAGAGTATGAATGAACGGAATTATTAAACCTAAACATGTTATCAAAGGATGGTGGAAGCAGATTATTAATGTACTTAAACATAATAACTGCTACTTGAGTAGTGTTCAGATCGAAAATTTTTAGTGTTTTAAGTTTATAGAATAAAGGATCAGTGTGAGCTAAGAAATGCGAACCTGTACAAATACGTATGGCTTTCTTTTGTAGTTTGAAAATAGAATTAATTTTTGTCGAACCACAATTTGCCCATACACTATTACAATATGTTATATACGGGAGAACTAGCGAATTATATAGTAGGAATAAGGTTGCATGGGGTAGAAGAAACTTTAACTTGGAGATTATTCCAATACTTTTGGAAATGCACATTGTAACTTGGTGTAAATGATCATTCCAAGTCAAGGCTTCATCTATAAGAACACCCAAAAACTTGGACTTAGTTTTCTTCTCTAGTAGCATACCATCGATTTTAATATATATAGGTGTTTCTGTATTATGAGAATGATGTTTAAAATACATGAAATGAGTCTTTTTTGTATTAAGTGAAAGTTTATTGGATTTAAACCAATCTGATACTTTGTTAATTTCATAATTCAAAGTATTGTTTAACATATTAAGATCTTTATGGGAATAAAAGATATTTGTATCATCGGCAAATAAGATAAAAGAAAGAAGGGGGGATGTATTGATAATATCATTTACATAAAGAAGAAATAACAGTGGACCTAAGATGGAGCCTTGAGGAACACCGCATTGAATTAAAAGAGGATCAGAATCATAACTATTAAATGTAACATATTGTCTTCTGTTTGTTAAATAATCTTTAAACCATAAGAGTGGCTGACCCCGAATTCCATAATGACTGAGTTTGGAGAGTAGAATAGCGTGATTGAGCGTATCAAATGCTTTACTCAAGTCACAGAATATACCTATAACATGCTCTTCGTTAGCTATGGCACTTGTAATTTTGTCATAAATTTGAATTAATGCTAAGTCAGTTGAGTAATTTTTTTTGAAGCCATATTGATTTGAATTGAGTATTTTGTGTTTAGTGATAAATTTGTGTAGCCTATTATGAACGATCTTTTCTAAGACTTTGGATATACTTGGAAGTAGGGAAATTGGACGATAGTTACTAATTTCGTGAGGATCATCTTTTTTGAGAATGGGGTTGACTTTAGCTAGTTTTAATAGATCAGGGAAAACACCTTGCGATAACGAGTGATTAAATATGTGAGTTAAAGGCTTTGCAAGTGAATACATTATTTCTTTTAGGAGAAACATACTTATTTTATCAAAACCGTGCGATTTTGAGTTGTTAAGAGATTGGGTAATGTTAATAATTTCGCTAGGATTTGTCGGATTTAAAAAGAGAGACTCTTGGTTTTGATTGGAAAGATAGTCTTTAAAGTGAGCGTGAGTTCTATTAATTTTGCTGGCGAGTTCAGGGCCGATATTCGTAAAAAATGAGTTAAATGAATTTGCATGAAGACTAGGATCATGTATTTTAGTGCCATTTAATGTGATATTATCCGTGGGTGGGGGATTCGTTTTTTTCCCCATTACCTCTTTGATAATTTTCCAAGTTGCAGTTGTGTTTGAACTGGCCTTTTTTATTTTATTAGAAAAATGCAATCTACGGGATGTACGGATAAGTTTTGTTAATTTGTTTCGATAAATTTTATATGTGTTTAGGTTAGTGTCAGTTGGATTGTGTAAATGTGATTTGTAGAGGCGATTGCGTGTTTGTATTGATTTCAATAAACCTTTCGTTATCCAAGGATTCCTGGGTTTATTTCGCTTATTACTCATTTTGCCTAAGGGAATATTCTTTTCATAATAATATTGCAATTTGTTACTAAAATGTTTATATGCAGTATTGACATCATTTACACTATATACCTCAGCCCATCCCTCGAAAAATAAATCCTGTTTCAGCAATTCTATATTACGTCTGGATTCTTTGCGATATATAAGCTCATCAAATGATTTACGGCCAGACAGTTTGCATTCACAAGTTAAAAATATGGGTAGGTGATCCGACACTTCAGAACACAATATTCCACCGATGGTTTTGTTGTTATGTACGTTTGAAAAAATATTGTCAATCTGAGTTGATGAAGGTGGATTTATTCTGGTGGGTTTATTAATAATCGAAAAAAGCCGTATGAATGCATCAACTGCATACATTTGGTTGAGTTACTGTTATCAGATGAGGGTGAGAAGTTGATGTTAAAGTCACCAAGGATAAAATTGTGTTTATTTTCATCCCCTATTTTATGAAGATAAAAATCCAGTTCGTCACAGAATAAATCACAATTAGAATCAGGGGGTCTATAAATCAAACCTATGATGACATTTTTGGCATTTGAGTTATTAATTTCGATAAATAAAGATTCTGCTTGTGTTAGTTTAATATCTGAACGGATTTTGAAGTTTATGTTTTGTGTAATATAAAACGCAACACCGCCACCTCTTCTTCCTTTGCGGTCCGCCCTAATCAACTTATAATTAGGCAAATTGAACATATTTGGAGAATTATGATGTAACCATGTCTCACTTATTCCAATGACGGAAAATGCAAAATTATTTAAAGAGTGTAAAAGGTTTTCAACGTATTCGAAATTTTTGTTCAGACTTCTGGAGTTTATATGTAAAAGTGAAATATTGTCTGGTTTGTAAGAAAATGAATTTTTGAATTCTTGGGGTGTGTAGTATTTGCTCTCGTTTATATCGTTGACAAGAATATCGGGAGTGTGCGCGTGCGAATTCATTTAACGATACGTATTATGTAAAGTACCGAAAATTTGGAGGATGAACAACTGCATGTGTGATGCTGGTGCGTTTGTGTGTGTACGAAGTGCAAGTGTGCGGGTAACTTCAAAATATAATACAAATGAAAATACAATAAGACCCATCTTGGTCACAGTTACAATAATTGCTTAGGAGCAACAGAGCGGAGCCCGACCGCCCGAGTAAAGGGTGTATTTTTGACACGCAAAATAGAGGGGCTGGGAAGAAACAAAATGCTTGATAACAATAATGACAAATCGGAGTACGATTATTAAATGGCAAAGAGGGATTTGACATTCCCGCTCATCAAAACTAGTTCAGTCTATAACAATGGATTCTGTGATTGACACAGGAGTTTTGCAAAACAAAGAGATTTGTTGTGCGGAGGAGAAAAATGTATGCATGTTAAAGCAGACTCTGAGATGATGCTTAATAGCAATAACGTCATTTCGGAGTACAATAATATTAAATGGCAAAGAGGGTTTTGACATTCCCGCTCATCAAAAAAAAAAAAAAAAAAAAAATCAGTCAATTACAATATAATAGATAGACTCAAATTTTTGGAATGCTATACAGATAATAATTATTGATAAAGAGTGAGGAGTTCGGTTTTAATAATCCCATTAATCAAGATCAAAGGTTAATAAAAACTTGTCTCCAGCTTCCAGCCCAGTGGAGGGTAAGCTATATACATTCCTGCATGATACAAAATGGAGCTGCATGACACCCGAATGTATACAATCGTGACAATTAAGCATTAGTGGAAAAGTACAATTCCTTCAAGATTCAAATGTTTTACGTATTTGGGCGATCGAATTTTCCATTATTATTGGTCACAAAACAATAAGACACACCAAAACATAAATGCAGATTCGAAATGAAAGTAAGGCTGCTCAAACAATGGACCCATCGCTCTATGCGTCGAGTATGTTTGTGAAAGAGCGCCACAGCGGGCCGATGTGAAGATCGGTCAACCGTGGCGCGGAGAAGCCACGCCCTGTTCCTATACGTCAGACACGCGTAAGCGATAAGTCCATGTATTTGTTAAGGTTATAAGCACACGAAATTTCGAATGTATTTTTGATTGACACAGGTGATTAGAAAGATACATGCATGCTAAGGCAGGCTCGTATACTTGATAACTGTTATGACAATTCGGAGTACAATAATATTAAATGGCAAAGAGGGTTTTGACATTTCCGCTCATCATGAAAAAGAAAAAGTTTCGTCAATTACAATATAACAGATAGACTCAAAACAATTGATACTATACAGAAAATAATGAATGATAAAGAGTGAGGACTTCGGTCTTGATAATCCCAGTCGTCAAGATTAAAGGATAACGAATACTTGTCTCAAGCCCATTTGATACAAAGTTCTACTGCATGTCCCCTGGAAGGAATACAATCATGACAATTAGGATTAGTGACAACCGTACAATTCTTTCAAGATTCAAATGCTTTACCCATTTGGACAATCGAATTTTCCATCATGATAATTGTCATATACAAAAACCAAAAAAATATAAATAAATAAATAAAGTTTTGAGAAGAAAGTTAGGCTGGTCAAACAATGGACCCATGGCACCCATGCGTCGAGTATTTCTGAGATAGAGCACCACTGCGGACCAATATGAAGATCGGTCAGCCGTGGCGCGGAGAAGCCACGCCCAAACGTTAGACACATGTGAACGACAAGCCCATGTATTTGTTACAGTTTAATAAGCCCATCATATACGAATCGTGTGACTGACACGGGTGTTCTGCAAATCAAAGATATTCGTTGTGCAGATGAGAAATATTCATGCATGCTAAAGCAGTGTATGACATAATGTTTGATAGCATGATAATTCGGAGTACAATTATTAAGTGGCAAAGAGGGTTTTGACATGAATTCCCGGTCATCAAAACAAGTTCAGTCAACCCCAATAAAACAGATGGACCCAAAACAGATGAACGCTATACAGATAATTATTGATAAAGGGTGAGGAATTCGTTCTTGACAATCCCAGTAATCAAGATCAAAGGTTAATACAAATTTGTCTACGACCCCCAGGCCAGTGGAGGGTAAGCTATACATTCCTGCATGATACAAAACGGAGCTGCATGACCCCCGAAAGGTCATGACAATTTGAGATTAGTGACAACAATACAATTCTCTCAAAATTCAAATGCTTTACACATTTATAATACAAGAAATAGCCGATTCAACTTTAACTTACCAGAAAGAGTAGGTAGTATTGGAAATTCGTTTTAGTACAATGCCATAAAACATTGAAATTCCCTTCCCAATGGTGTAAAGGAAATAGAAAACTATGCTCATTTTAAGAGGAAATTAAAGGAATACCTAATATTTGACAGTCAGATAAGAGAAGTAAATGACATGTTATATGATTGAAATTTGTATTCTTCTGCCGGTTCATACTTTTTCATTTTGTATATACTTATGTTTTCGTACGTTATAGAAATTCTACAAATTCATCATGTAACATCATCATGTTAAAGTGTTAAAATTACATATTACATACTAGGAGAATAGTTCTTCGTGACATTGCGACCGCCTCTTTCATTCCTCCCCCCCCCCCTCTCTCTCTCTCTCTATCTCTCTCTTTCTCTCTCTCCCTAGTATCTCTCTCTATATCTTCTGTGTCTCTTTCTCTTACATACATATACTCTCAATTTTTAAACAAGTTTGAAGTCGAATCTCAAAATGTCACGAATTGACTGAAATATTTTCCCTTTTTCACGAAAATGCCCTCAATACACAATTTCCGGTCCTATCACAATTGATTATAAAACATGCTTTCTTGAAATGGAGAAATAGAATGGTACCTGTAAAGCATTGGAATGGCAGCAGGTTATGTGGGAGTCAACATAGTTTTATCTAGACATAGAGGGGGTATGTACCGGTTGTTCAAAGGAGCAGATTGGTATACAAATAATACACATCAGTGAGGGCATTAGTATACAAATAATACACAGCAGTGAGTGCATTAGTAAGAATTACCCACACAAGGTACCGTTGGAAAAGTCTAACACACCCGAGGCGGTAACCAAGGGTGTTTGAACTAGTGTACTAATTAATACCCGAACAAAATTATGTGCACTATTTGTTTTATATTATAAGATTATGTTTTATTTGTTTCATAAAATGATGTTATAACATGATTCTACTAATGACCGGTCATTAGAATTGGATAACGATCGGTCACTATCCAAATTACGCGTTAGGAAAAAATAAATGCCTGGTCACGTATGAGCTTTCAACCAATTATTTGCTGCATATTTATGGCAAGCCGTTTTTAATATTAGAAATTATTTTCTGTTGTAAAGCAATGGTAATTCTTGATATCAAGAGATAGAAATCAATTTTAAAACGGCTTGCCATAAATATGCAGCAACACTCAAGCCAAATACGCAAAGGTGTGACTGAGGCATAAAAATTACCCACACAAGGTACCTTTAGAACAGTCTAACACGCCCGAGGCGATAGCCGAGGGTGTTTGGACTGTTTGGAATGATGTGTATTATTTGTTTTATAAAATGACGTTTTCTTTGTATTATAAAAAACTATGCTTTATAACATGATTTTACTAATGACCGGTCATTAGTAAAATTACGCGTTAGGAAAAAATAACCAATCATTTGATCAGGATCCGCTGCATCATCTCATAAAGCCTTCTCATCCCTTGGTCACACGGCCCAACTAATACACACGGATTCCACACCTTGACTATTCGTCATGATATAGGCCATTCTCGTAACGTAATCAAATTCAATGCGCAACTCTAATGCAAATAATTTCAAAAAAATAATGTCAACAATAAAGATATATATCTATTTTATTTCAAAAATAAGCTAGGTACAAAGAGTTTTTAGTTTGACATACACATTTTATAAAACATACAAATTATATTTTATGTAATCCATGGGTTATTGTACTAAAAGTTTTTAAAAAATAATTACATCTGCATAAACATGTATGAATATATTTTACTAAATTAATAAGTATGAACAATTCATAAACTATATCATACAGAGTATTGCCATACACTTTATCCATTCCCAACTATTCATTAAGAAATGGTTTATTTACATATTATTTTTAAAACATCTGTAATGATATAGATGAGCTTAAAACGTTCCCACATTGGTTAAAACACGCATACACCCAAACACAGAAATTATCACAATAAGTAATATAAAACAAGATCTTCGATACAAGACACTTCATGAATTATATCAATCAATAAACAATGAACATACACAAATCCCAAATTATACATGAAAATGTTGTATTAGTGATGGTAAACTGACTTATGATTCATTCACTGGTCTTGAGCACAGAAACATCTTGACAAACATTAATAATAATAATAATAATAATAATAATAAATAAATAAACATTGACTTTTATACCCTAATCCCAAATCATCAAAAATTGGCTGGTATCAAGTCATTGTGGGCTGATTTTAAGGTTCTCATGGACAGACTTAGTCTAACCATGACAAACTTTGAGATTGATGACTTTGAAAAGGAAGCAAGAAAGTGGGTGCATTTGTATGGCACTTCTTTATTTCTTTCTAAAGATGTTACGCCTTACATGCATATTCTATGTAATCAATAAATCAATTCAGTTCAATTCATTGAATTCATTTTTGTCAAATATTATGAACTTAAATGTTATGTTTTATGTTGTATGTTATGTGATATGGGTTATGTGTATGTTATTTAAATACTGTTGTGTCAAATACTTGTAAAAATGTTATTGTAATTCATTGTCTTGGTTATTGACAAATGAAATTTCATGTTAATCATTGTAAAGCTAATAGAAACAAATGCTTCTTTTTTTATGTTTCACTAATTGTCCTGTGTATCTTTCGATATGAAGTCATTTTTTGTATTAGCAATTGCATAAATTTTTATTTTGACTCTTCAGAAACAGTACAGATGCCAGCATGGGCAGCAAAGGACCAAACAGCATTCAAATTTCCACCCAAAAAACACCAATTGTCTATCAACCATGACAGTGGCCAGCACGGGCAGCAAAGGACCAAACAGCATTCAAATTTCCACCCCCAAAACACCAATTGTCTATCAGCCATGACAGTGGCCATTAGGAAAACAGAATTTTCAAGGAAAAGGCAGAGTAGGTGGGTAAAACTATAGCATTGCATATTCATTTTTACAGAGGGTCTTCTTACAATGATTATCCTGTTTAATATCAATATATGACTGATTCAGTTCTATTTTAGGGGGTGGGGTGTAAAATCTTGCCTTCAGAGCTGAGCTTTGCTTCCAATATTTTATTGAATCACACCTAAATGAAAGCCCTACATAAAGTCTGTGTGGGAAAAAGCAACAAACTTAATATTCTATTTAATAAATTGATTTGTTTCTAATGTGTTTCGAGCAATGAGTATTACAATATTGTAGGGGACAATTAAATTACCTTAAATATTAATTCTGCGAAAAGGGATTAAACAACTTTTTAAAAGAGAGTGGGGTGTTTATTGAGAAGTGAATAAGCTATATATCTGACCATATCTGACTATACATAAACATTATATGCTAAAAAATAAAATGAAAAAAAGGGGAAAAAAATAAAATAAAAAATTAACATTATATGCTAATGATTACCATTTTTTTCTTTATTTTCTTTTCATTTTTTTTTTTTTTTTGGTTCTGCTACAAGAGTTTAGATACCCACATGCCGGAATGACCAACTCAAGTGATACTAGCTTGGAATCACAATCATGTATTGAACATCCCCGCCTCACTCAAATACAGGGATGTGGGTGAGGATGCAGTGAAGAAGCTACAAGAACTTTTCGAGCAGGGGCATTCTCCACAAACCGTTCTCACAATATTGCATAGTGATATGTTGATGACCCCGAGGGATACATCACAAAATCTGCCGACAGGGCTGTGTGTCTAGACCTCCAATTTTGTTATAGGTAAACAATTTTTCCTATCATCATCATCATTACCATTCATTATTAAATGTTACCATCAATGCGGATAACGCAGTTGATAAAATATCTGATTTAACATGTTTAATACAAATAAAAAGAAATAAATATTTCTCTTTGCTCAAATTTATTTCAAAATGTTCGTTCCAGTTGTAATTCCATTTGATTTCAAATGTCAAATACTTGATTGTATATGTATGATCCATTCAATTAAGACCAAGTATTGCACATAATGGCACACAGTGGAGGTGCCTTGGTCAAGTGGTCTAAGGCCCTCGACTGGAGATGCGAGTTCTCTGTTCACAGGTTCTCTGTGACACTATTGTACAGAAGTTGATATGTCCAAGGATACTTTCTGGCTCATGACATATATTGAAATGCTTCCTGATGGTCTTTCCTGATGGTCTTTCCTTATCGGTTGCCTGAGAAATTTGGAATAATGAATGATGTGAGTTTGTGAATTGTGCTTTTTTTTCTACACTGCAGACTATACTACCACATTTTTAAACAAAAATATGGAGCTGGGAATGGACAAGAGACGATTGATGCCATTGAAGAGAGAGTGTTGGCCCCATACAACGCTGAGATGGGAATGAAGTGTGTGTCCATGACCAAAGTGTTACGATATACGATATCCGATATATCCGGTATCCGTCGTAGTTCAATAAAGATGTACACCATCATCATAAACCTGACTGCCGACTCGTCTATTATCATGAGTATCTACCAAATCTAAGACCCTCGAACTCATCACAAAGAAGATGACCACATCATCATAGCCATTTGCACACCAATGATGAGGAGGATGCACACAACAAGACAGAGTGGAGAGATGGTGTTTATAGATTCCACAGGCATTTCAGGTGAGGTCTAGTATTATTATTACAATGATTATGAATGATATGCTTACAAAAAAATGGCTTGGACACATAATGCGGCATGATGAGGGCTTGATGCTCAGAGTCATAGAAGGTCCTATTCATGGAAAGAAGAAGAGGGGAAGAGCTCGTAAAGGCTTTCTAGACGATGTTATCCCACAATGTGGAGCTACAGGGTATGAAACGATGAAACGGTTGGCTCAAGAACGAGGAACTTGGAGAGACACTTGATATAGAATTTTGAATGGGTCACTGAACCTGTCATAAACTGACAGATCACTATTGATGATGATGCTTACAAGTAAATTGAAAAGGAAGATATTCTTTTGCCGATATGTAACCTTTTTAGGTGGCTTTGATCTTCATGACTCCCAAATTCTTTCCAAATTGACTTGAATTGCAATGGAAATCAATTTTTTTTTCTTTCTCACTGGATGTAAAGTGGAATAAATGAGGTATACATAATTATTTATTATTATTATTATCAATAATGTAGTGAACCAAATACAATACAGTAAATCCTAACAGTCAGTAGTGGGTTTGGCTTTTCATGCTTATGAAAAATGGATACCTCTTGCGAGGTTGGATGCTTTATTACAATCACCATTTCATACTTAGTGTCAGTGGTCATTATCTATAGAGCCTGCTGGAGAAAGATCACAGCAATATTGGATCTTCATAATAGGGTGAAAAGCATTGAAAGTAGTCTAACAAACATGCAAAAGAAACAACAGAAAGGTGAGGAGAGGAATAGATGGCTAGAGAAACAGCTTAACAACCAGGAGCAATACTCTAGAAGAAACTGCATTCGTCTGTTCGGAGCACCTGAAAAAGAGAATGAGAACACCAGTCAGAGAGTATGTGAAATAGCCCAGCAACAACTGGGTGTGGATCTGCTTCTGCAGGACATCGATAGGAGCCATCATGTGCCACGTCGTACTGGACCTGCACCTAATGAAAAGGGAGAAATCAGACCAAGAGCGATCATCATCAAACTCACATCTTATCAGCACCAGCAAAAGCTATTAATGAACAGAAGAAAATTGAAGAACACTGAAATGAGTCTGCATGAGGATTTGACGAAGGCAAATTGCTCACTTCTATGGGAGGCCATTAAGGCCAGTAAACTACAGGGGTCGAATGTCCTTTCAGCATGGTCTGCTAATGAAAGGATCATCGTGTCAGTGAAAATGGGTCTATGAAAGAACAAATAAACAGCAAAGAAAACCGACGAGCTTTACAGGGCAGAACAGAAGGCAATATCAAAGGACTCAAAGACCAGTATATGGACACTTCAGACCCAACAAGTGATCAAAGCCCAAGAGGGCAAGGTCTATTGAGACGAGACTCATTGACAGGAGCTAGTGCAGAGGCAGAGGCAATGCTATACATGCTAATAAAAGTTTGGAAGTGCACCCAGATGACAGGGCATAGCAAGTATCGAGGAGGTCTGCTAGCAGTGTGATCAGTTCTTTGATTGAAACAACAGCGAATAAAATTAGCTGAATTAAAGGCTAAACTAAAACGTTTGATTCCAGAAATCAAGACTTTTGTAACCATGCAGCTAGTGTGTGGTTTAGAAGTCTCAGGCTATACTTTTCACCCGTTGGATCATGAAGTACAGTTGGGTGTGCTGGAACCGGTCCCCATTGGCGAGCCTATTACAGGCTGTCATCGCATGGTAATTTGCGCAAAGTAGAATGGCACACCGAGACGAACTGTCGATTTCCAGACGCTCAACGCCCACACTACACGCGAGACACACCACACACCATCACCATTCCACCAGGCTTGTTTGGTCCCACACCAGAAGAAAACTGTCTTTGATGCATGGAATGGTTACCATAGCGTGCCACTCTGCAGAGAGGACCGTCACCTGACCACCTTTATTACCCCCTGGGGCAGATACCACTACAAGACGGCCCCTCAAGGATATATTGCCTCTGGTGATGGATACACGAGACGTTATGATGAGATCGTGTCGGACATTCACAACAAAACCAAATGTGTGGATGACGCTCTGCTGTGGGCGGACACATTGGCGGATAGCTACTTCCAAGCTGTCGAGGGGCTGTTTCATGACATCATGATGGATTTGAATCTCGTCCTGGCACTGGACAACGCCCCGTTTGTCTTGGATGCAGACAGGCGAGGTGGGAAAGTTTTGACCTAGCCTAGGCCTATACACATTATTTATTTTGTGTTTTGCTCTAAATTAATCATAGTTTATCAACTTTATGTTCAGAGTTGGTATCCCTGTATTTTCTCTCATATAATATAACTGCCTTTAAGTTGTAAATTAGACTTTTATTTACTCGGCCTAAATTAGAACTAGTACAAGGCCTAGATCTAATAGACGTAGTGCTAGATTCTAGTACTACTAGTACTATGAGGTTGTGCACCACATCGACATGAGTGGGCCACCCATGATGGCAAGACCCTGACGCCTTGCCCCTGTCAGGCAAGAACTTTCCCGTAATGAATTTCAACACATGCTTGATTTGGGAATTATTAGGCCTTCGATCCAAAAGGCAATGGGCTTCACCTTTACACATGGTACCGAAAAAGAGCGAGGCAGACAGGCGCCTCTGCTGTGATTATCGTCCTCTAAATAAGGCTACAGTTCCTGATCGCTATCCTGTGCCTCATATTCAGGATTAAATCTAAGTGAATGTAGCTTGTAAGGTCAGACTTTCAATCTCATACAGTTTTGTACAGAAGAGGCCATAGAGAATTACATTCTACTTGATCGATCAGCAGGGTACAATCAGGCATGGGAGATAGTGTATTATGATCAGTTCGGGCACAATAACAAAGTTGCTCGCGACTACATAACCTGTGGGATTTAACCACCCCCCAATCAAAGCTAGTGATGGTTTATGGCACTTTACACGTGACATGCAATGGTGCCACATGACCATGTCACAGATGGGGTTTGAAGGGTATATGAGCAAGACAGACAACTTACTAAAGATCCAAGAGTTACTCTCAGTGTACTTGCAAGGAAATGGGCATTAACAGCCCATTCACTTTAATGATCAGTTCGGGCACAATAACAAAGTTGCTCGCGACTACATAACCTGTGGGATTTAACCACCCCCCAATCAAAGCTAGTGATGGTTTATGGCACTTTACACGTGACATGCAATGGTGCCACATGACCATGTCACAGATGGGGTTTGAAGGGTATATGAGCAAGACAGACAACTTACTAAAGATCCAAGAGTTACTCTCAGTGTACTTGCAAGGAAATGGGCATTAACAGCCCATTCACTTTAATTATTGGAAAAGAAATGCCTGAATATAAATAGATTATTTTGTCAACATGATGCTTTTTTTTTCACTTTCAATGGAAGCACACTCATTGTCATATCCACACTTGGTGGTTATTGCATTTTTGATTCACATTCGACATCCAAGACTGGCCTCCAAGTTCAAGATGGCAAGAGCATTCTTATGTTTACATCATCATGGCAAGGTGTTTACAAGCATATTACAAACTTAGCTAGGTCTATGAATGTTGGTCTTGTTAATGCATGTTATGAAGTGACTGGTGTACATTGTACATCTTCATAGAAGTACAGGAGACTCTCAAACATTAAATGAAAAATTTGTTGATGAATACATTACATGCCATTTGCCAAAAACAGAAGAGGATGAAAAATTGAAGGATATACTAGAACATGTGCAAATACATGTACAAAGCAAAACACATTCTAAATCTTGTAAAAAGGGGCGCAAAGAATGTTGCGGTTTGACTCGGAGGCAATCGTAGTCGCAGCCATAGCTGCAGCTGATCGCCCACCAATAACAAGCCGGGAGTTGCTCCGAATAGCACCGGCACGAATGATGATGGGCTTTGCGGGTATCATAGTACCTACGAGGACAACGCACGTCACTGCGTCACTGTGATGGCAAATCCCCGACGCCTTGCCCATGACAGGCAAAAAGTTGCCTGTAACGAATTTCAACACATGCTTGATTTGGGAATTATTAGGCCTTCGATCCAAAAGCCAATGGGCTTCATATTTGCACCGAAAAAGAGCAAGGGAGACAGGCGTCCCTGCGGTGATTACCGTGCTCTGAATAAGGCTACAGTTCCCGATCGCTATCCTGTGCCTCATATTCAGGATTATACCGCCAGGGGAGTTCTACAGAATGTTAACCTAAACAGAAACACCCAATAATGATATGATGTCAATGGCATTCAATCTACCTAAGCCTGAAATTTCTTAACAGTATTGAAGTGAATGTAGCTTGTAAGGTGTTAGATGATAGGGTCAGACTTTCAATTTTGTACAGGGAAGGCCAAAGAGGCCAAAGAGAATTGCGTTCTACTTGATCCATCAGCGGGGTACAAGCAGGCATGGGAGATATTGTATGATCAGTTCGGGCGCAATTAAACACAGTTGCTTGCGCCTACATAACCTGTGTGATTAACCGCCCCCCAGTTAAGACTAGTGATTGTTTATGGCAGTTTAAGGTGCCAAATGACCATGTCACAGATGGGGTTTGAAGGGTATATGAGCAAGACAGACAACTTACTAAAGATCCAAGAGTTACTCCCAATGTACTTACAAGGAAAATGGGTATTAACAGCCCATTCACTTTAAATATTGGAAAAGAAATGCCTGAATATAAATGGATTATTTTGAAATGAGCCCTTGCTCAAGAACTTTGTCAACATGATGCTTGTTTTTTCACATTCAATGGAAGCACACTCATTGTCATATCCACACTTGGTGGTTATTGCATTTTTGATTAATATTCGAGATCCAAGACTGGCCTTCAAGTTCAAGATGGCAAGAGCGTTCTTATGTTTACATCATCATGGCAAGGTGTTGGCAAGGTGTTCACAAGCATATTACAAGCTTAGCTAGGTCTATGAATGTTGGTCTTCTTAATGCATGTTACGAATTGACTGGTGTAGATCTTCATAGAAGTACAGGAGACTCTCAAACATTAAATGAAAAATTGCTTATTTAAAAAAAAAGTTATTAACAAGTGAACCTGGAACAGAAACTCAGATTCCAAGCAATGAAAGCACTATAAATGCAATACATGTTGAGGGTAATAAAGAACCTGATAATGAATGTAAACAAAGAAATATTGCATTTGAAGTGATTCAAGAAAACAATTCTGAGTGTACATCTGGGATACTTAATACCCAGAAATGTGAAACCAAAGATAGTTACGATTGGTTATGAAAAGTCTCCTAAGCAAGAATATAATGATATGTTGTTCACTGAAAATTTGATGTCACATGTTGAAAGGAAAGGCCTTGAATTTCCTGTAATTTCTCAGAAAAACACTGTGTTGAAGCTTGACAAATTTACCAATGAAGAAACCTGTTGTATAGTAAATCATAAGAAGAACAGAAAGAACAGTACGCAAAATAATAGTAGTAAAGTTGGCAGTAATACTGGTATGCAAAATTCTGCAGAAATAGAAGGTACATGTAATACCAATTTCTTCTACGAAGGAGAGGTTGTGCAAATTAAAAAAATTGAAACTGAAGCTGCATAAAATACCTACTTCCACTGGTAAAATTACTAAAACTAAATCTCTGCAATATTCTAATGAAGTACATTCTACCTGTAAAGTTAAAAAAACAAATGTTTGCCAGAAAAAAAATTATGATTAATGACAAAGATGAACAAATTGGTTTTGAAGCTGCTAGCAAAGATTTATCACTTGAACATGAAAATGATGATGCTGTTGTATTAGGTGTTACAAGAAAAATCTTTTTTTTCAACCAATGTTTTCTATATTATGCTTCTGTTTAATACTCAGCATCCTTTTATGATCTTGCTATATGTATATTGTAAAGCGCATATAAATATCAAGAGACATCGTGGAGAAAGCAGTTGTTTAAAGAGGGCATGAGAATGCCTCTATTGGCCAAATATGAACAGTGGAGTGAAGAACTACATACAGAGTTGTAATGTGTGTAGAGCCATGGGTACCAGGCAACAGGAGGAGCCTCTACAGCAGCCGGAGGTGCCAGACAGACCTTGGGCAAAAGTAAGGGCAGATTTGTTTGTCATCGATTCCCGCAACTACCAGGTGATAACAGACTACTATTTCAACTTCATAGAGGTGGACTCTCTGAAAACTACAACTTTGCTACTGTGATACACAAAATGAAAGCCCAATTTGCCCAACATGGAATTCCAGAGGGAGTGGTGACGGATAATGGCCCACAGTTTGCATCCAACAAATTTGCCAAGTTTGGGGCTAAGTGGGAATGCACACTACAACGTCTGTGCAGCTCCTAAACGTCAACACGCTCCGAAACGTTGGATGATCATAGTAGATGTAGTATGACACCAACTATTTTACCTGATTACTACAAGTTACAACTGAACGACCCCTTTATTGTGAATATATATTCATGATATTGGATCCATATACATTGTAAATTGGAATAAACATAATAAGGTAGGCAAATAAAATCTGAGCTTTCTACGCATACTCTAACACGCACGCACGGCGGGATTTGATTTTCCCGCCACTCCCCTATCACCCAATAATGGCGACTTACGCTCCGGAGGTCGACAGGTTCAACCTGGACGAGGAGTTTCGGACAGTCGCATTTGGCAAGAAACGCCAAAATAAACGAAAACGTGAAAGAAGTCTGACTGTAGAATCCATCTCTCTCAGAACAGACCCCTCATCCAGTTCAGATTCAGACACATCACAAAATGCTGATTACAAAACCCCTCCTCTGACCGTAGCACTTCCATCCATAGCACTCAACATTTGAAAACCCTTATAGTCCCAATAGACAAGACAAAAACCTTAAAGAATATAACCCCTCAATCAAAGAGTGTGTGGTACAAACACCCATGATGGATTTTATCAAACACAGTTCCGTCTTTCTCTCTCTCTCTCCTTTTTTGATGACACAAAGGTTTTCTATGGTTTAAAATTTGTAATATAATTAGATTTTGATTTAATATTTGTAATATATTTAGATTTTGATTTAATATTTGTAATATATTTACATTGTGATGTAATATTCGTAATATATTTAGATTTTGATGTAATGTTTGTCATATATTTAGATTTTTATGTAATATTTGATTTTCATTTTGTTTCATTATGCATGATTTATAGTCATACGTTTTAGTGAGAAAAAAAAAACAGTGAAATATCTGGGGTTTGATTTCCCTATAATAATTCTTTTTACATTCCACACACTGTATTATTTTGTTGTTTTTGCAGACTTCAAGAACTAATCGGAAGTGAACATGATCCAACGTACAAGCATGCTACTGGACGACGAGGTGACAATATTTGGCACAAGGGAAGTTCTGCAACTGATACCCAACCCGATATGACTTTTCCTTCAGATGAACAGTTTGTTACCGCATGGGAAGAGGGTTTGAAGCTAGCACAAGAGAAAATGATGAGTGTTGGCATTTGCCCAGCAACAACTGACCAAAGCGATGATAACTGCATGGTTCTATCATCCACATGTCCTGACAGGAACAAATGAAAGAGACCTGAATCAGCAAATGTATAGAGACCAACACATTGAAGAGAGCACATTATTGCCAGACATAATCCCAGAGCTGTTAGACCATTTCACACAGGTCAATGGTCAAGACCAGGTATTGGTGCCTTCGAAAGATGACCATGTAGTAAGCAACAAGATTCCCATACCAGGATTCGGTGAGGTGCACAAATCAACAATTGTGTCTAAGCTCAAATGTATGGAGATGTAGACCAATATGTTGAAGAGAGCACATTATTGCCAGACGTAATCCCGGAGCTGTTAGACTATTTCACGCAGGTTAATGGTCAAGACCAGGAATTGGTGCCTTCGGAAGATGACCATGTAGTAGTAAGCAACACGATTCCCATACCAGGATCTGGTGAGGTGCACAAATCAACAATTGTGTCTTAGCTCAACACTAACCCTTCTGGGGAATTGTCATGTGATAGAACAACGAGAGTGCAAAGGGATGTTCTGCAACTAATACCCGACTCGGTATGACTTTTCCTTCAGATGAACAGTTTGTTACCGCATGGGAAGAGGGTTTGAAGCTAGCACAAGAGAAAATGATGAGTGTTGGCATTTGCCCAGCAACAACTGACCAAAGCGATGATAACTGCATGGTTCTATCATCCACATGTCCTGACAGGAACAAATGAAAGAGACCTGAATCAGCAAATGTATAGAGACCAACACATTGAAGAGAGCACATTATTGCCAGACATAATCCCAGAGCTGTTAGACCATTTCACACAGGTCAATGGTCAAGACCAGGTATTGGTGCCTTCGAAAGATGACCATGCAGTAAGCAACACGATTCCCATACCAGGATTTGGTGAGGTGCACAAATCAACAACTGTGTCTAAGCTCAAATGTATGGAGATGGAGACCAACACGTTGAAAAGAGCACACTATTGCCAGACATAATCCCAGAGCTGTTAGACTATTTCACGCAGGTCAATGGTCAAGACCAGAAATTGGTGCCTTCGGAAAATGACCATGTAGTAAGCAACATGATTCCCAAACCAGGATTTGCTGAGGTGCACAAATCAACAATTGTGTCTAAGCTCAACACTAACCCTCGTGGGGATTGTCATGGGCTAGAACAACGAGAGCAAACAACAGACCAGCAACACATCTCACTTTGAAGACGGCAGCGCGGTAGGATTGTTATGATGATGTTCCAAATTATGGAACAAATTGCCCAAAGAACTTCAAATATGCCCAACAGTATCAATTTTCAAAAGAAAGCTCAAAAAAATATCTCGTAAATGAACGTGTATAACTAGTATTATTGTTTACATAAATGCCTTTCCTTTGCTTTTTTTTGTTGTAATGGATTTGTCTGGTTTAATCTGTATATCACCTCTTGCAGTGCGGCGGAACGGGTTGCACAGATGAAGACCTGTCCCTTGTTAATGAAATGGCCATTGCAGCAATCGAGCGATGGAAGAACTTAATTTAATTTAATTTACTTCTAATTAAGGAACTTTACATAAATTACTATCTTGATCTAAGGAGACATGAACGAA
Organism: Strongylocentrotus droebachiensis; assembly: GCA_035222895.1. Lineage (NCBI taxonomy): Eukaryota > Metazoa > Echinodermata > Echinoidea > Camarodonta > Strongylocentrotidae > Strongylocentrotus > Strongylocentrotus droebachiensis. The sequence continues at coordinate 39,682 of JAVYIG010003030.1, forward strand.
CGATCTGTATATTGATGCTTTGTGTCATTTTAATCTCTGTATTTCTATCTCGTTTTTAGTATATTTAAGAAACTTTTTATGTAGATTTTATTATCTCTGGATATAACCTTGATAAGCCATTGGCCTTTGTTTTTCCAACCACATTATGGTTTAAATTGAAGATGTTTCATTTTAACGTTTGTTAATGTTGCAGTGTCATCAAAAAGTGACCAGAACAAGTGGGTTCTTGGCCGACTCCTACGGATCAGAAATAGAGAACGAGGTGTAGTTGAGTATTACAAGCCCATAAATCTCAATGATACAAGGAAGTATGCAAAGCCATTCCTGACTGTAAATTTCTATCACAAACAGGAAAATGTCTTCACAGATACAAGCACCAATGTTGATGTTGTGTTGAAAGACATCATCATAAAAGTGAATCTTGTTTGCAAGGACACTGAGGATGGATCAGAGGAGGACACAAGTGAGCGTCAATTTGTTCTGAGCCAGCATGATGCTAATACGCTAGCAGATTTTGTATTTAAGGAATACAAGGTCAGTAATGGTGATCTGATTATTACGTATGTGTGTATCCTATTGGATAGATGAGAGGAATTTTTGAGGCGACTGCTGACAGATCACAGATGAGCAGAAGAGAGAATTCTTTTCTTCAGTTAGAAGCTACTTTGTTGCAGTTTCAAATTATTTTGTTTCCAAGTTCCCCCTTAAGGATGACTTGTTTATGCAGCAGTTGTTGGTGCGTCTTCCCTACAGGAGTGTGCTTATAAGGACAAATAGAACAGAAAGATGACGAGAACCTTGTGGTGCGACAGAATGTAAAAGAGCTTCTTGCAAACTCAAAGTTCTCTAACAACCAAAGGAAGGAATTCTACGAATCAGTCAGAAAGTACTTTGTTGCTGTAACAGACTATGTGATTGCAAAATTCCCATTAGAGGATGAAGTGATTTGCCATGCACAAGTTAATAACCCAGGTAAAGGGTTAGATGTCTCATTCTCATCTCTATCTTTCTTCTGTCGTAAATTCCACATGGAGGACAAACTGGACATTGTTGAACTGGAGTTCCTGCAGTATCAAGTTGATCCACTTGTGTATGCTGCTGAGCTGAGTCATCACCTCGCTACTCGCACTATTTTTCCTCTGCAAGATTCCTTTTCCAGTTTCGTCATCCACTCGCGATATCAGCCCAGAAGATAAAATAACGGTAAGAATATTCATTTCGTTTATCAGCCACATATATTCCTACAGATCCATCCATGTGATGTCAGGACATAGTGGGAGGCTCACACCTCAACCAGAAGTATTGGATGCTGGGTACTGGTAATTTGCAGTAATGTTTTGATCGATCACTGAATTCAGCATATACCTGAATTGTTTTTGTTCTTTTTGTATATTTGCAGATCGAACCTTACTCAGAATAAAGGAGTTCTGTCTCGTAACAAGGCTAAAGTCTGTTGTTTTCATTTCGACTCTCGGTTCACCCTAACAATCATGAAGCCGAACCAAAGGACTTGTAATTATTAATTAAATGATAATGCTAACACACCTCAGGAACAACTGAAATGGGTGACCTCACCTATGTTCAAAGTCTGTAAGCATTTTGTTGATATCGGCTTACGTATACTAACTTGATTGAATTCATTATCATGATTATGAGTGAAATGGCACTATAACTGAATCCCGATCTTAACTTCACTTTTAAAAAGATATCAGGAAAAAAAAGGAAACATGAATGGGTGCAACTACGTCAGTAGCAATGAAGGCGCCTTCATAATTATTCAGATACCGTTTTTTTTCTCCTAAAATCTACTTAATAAAAAAAATGCAAAAGTTCTTAGGATGAAAGCAAAACTGTTAATGTTTACACATAAATTGTTATGCTTTCTATAAAAAAAATAGGCAGATGCCGTACATGAAAAGAAAGAATTTGGTAGCAAGTTAAAAATCGATAAACCATGACTAAATACTGATAAAAAAAGACAATAGATGGACCGGTCACCGATGAAGGTAAACGGCATGAAACACCATAACTAGAGAGAGTGTTTATTACGTGGTATAACTTTGAAAGCAAATGTAAAGGGGACATGTAATTGTATCTCTCCCCATGCTCCAGCTCGGATCGATGCCCATGGCCACAGTGTAGCCATTAACCAATGGGTTAACCCTTAACCTGCCTTGGTCAACTACTAAAACAGACATTTGATTGGCCTTTTTTCTACAGACATTGTATAAGTACCATATATTCTAAATACATATAAGGCCTAAAAAGATGTTGTATTGTACTTTAGGTGCCAAAACATGGGTCGGTCGGTCAGAATTTTTTTTTCCCCCTCTTTTCCCTGATATTTCTCAGTTTTGAATGCTTTAATATTTGTTTTTCTCTAAAAAAAGGTAACAAAGAAAACTTTTTAAAAAAGCCAACCGTAGATTTCAAGATTCGTGGGTCGGTCCCAAAGGGCAATACAACATCTTTTTTTTTAAAGCCTAATGTGGAGGTCTGGGAGTTTTGATCCATGGGAGGTAACCATTGCGTTGGAGACTCACAATTTTCAATCCAAAGTTGTGGCTCGACTGGCATCTTCAGCCTCTCGGATTTCAAACTCTTTCCTTTCCTCTTCAGCGACCTTGTACAGTTTTGCCCCAAGTTCCTCCAGTTGAGTCTTGTATTCAAGGTCCTGTAAGGTAGAGACAAGTTAAGCAACACCACTTTCACATATTGGGAGGTTGAGGCAATTAAATCTTAAAGGGCAAGTACACTCCAAAAATAATTTACTTTCAATAAAAGTAGAAAAATCAGACAAACCGATCAAAACAAAATTGAGCAAAATCGGATAACTAATAAGAAAGTTATCAAATTGTAACGACATGAAAAACTTTGACAAACTGATAACCAAATTGGCAATTTTGTGTAGTAATTTTCTAAATTCCATAATTTGTCATACTCTTAAAAAATTCATAACTACCTTTTTAGTTATCCGATTTTACTCAATATTTTTGCTTTGTTTCTCTTTTTTTTCTGCATCTATTAAAAGCAATTTTTTTTTTTAGTGGACTTGGCCTTGAAAGGATTACATTACGTCACTACCCTACCTATATAACAACATAAATCATGGTAACCAAACCTATCACAAGAACAATTCTGCTCTTCAAATGATCAAACACTCCTCTGATTACCATGTGTCAATTGGAAATCAGAAGAGTGTAGTTTCTCTCATTACGGCCCCAAAATATGGAACACCCTCAGCGGCGGATCCAAGATTTTCCAAAAGGGGGGGGGGGGGGCGTGAAATGTATGAATTTGCAAAAATCCGCCCAAAATTAGATTGCTAAATTTCACTTAACACAAATTTCTGCAAGCATTTTCAAAACAAATGTGTTTGAAGTCAAATAGCTATGAAAGAATACACAATTTAGGTTTTCTGCATACAACAGAAAACCCAAATTACGTATTCTTTTATCAATGTTTGTCTTCAAACAAATTTTTGTGGGGAAACCTTTGCAGAATTCAATGAATCTCTCAAAATAACTGAAACTATTTCTTGGGGTGATCAAGGTTTCCTTTAACTTTTGAACTTTGGATGGTCCATAGGATCCATTTTGGAGATCTAAATACACCACACCCGGCCCCCCCACTCCGGGGTCGGAATGACCGCATGCGTGTTATCAAAATATCCGGTAAAGGGGTACTTTTCACGCACCAAATTCCGGCTCGTACATACACAAAATTGACTTTACACACCGGACTTAGGGGGTGTTTTCAAAAGGAGGGAACACGCATATGCGTACCCTAAATAACACTGAGTGGGGGGGGGGGCCAGGACACCACACTGCTTTCAGTATCAAAACCTCTTTAATGTATATGTCTCGTCCCTTTTGGTCTATAGATGGTTTGAAAATATGGATTTGTGATCGAACCTTGTAGTTGCAATTGGGGACCTGGTCCATGCCAAAGAGGGCGCCCCACCAACATCCTGCCATCACGCCGGTGGAGTCATTGTCACCCCCGTGGAGCATACCTGCTAGGCAAAGCTCCTCCCAACTATTTTGACAGCGGAGCAGAGCATCGTAGCTGTTAGAGAGAGCACAATGAAAGTAATAACGACAACAATAATATTATTCTGGGTTTATATAGCGCTTAATATATCAACAATGTCTTTAAAGGGACTTGGTAACATTGTTCAGATGAGAGAAAGTGGTGCTAAGGTAGTGACTTCAATGCTAAATGTACAATTTAAGATAATCTGAAAATTTGAGTGAAAACAGACCTCTGTTAATGATACAAATTGGGAAAAACTGATCTGATCGATTCCTTAATTCTCCCAACTATATTATTACAATTTAATTAAGTAACATTTTATACAAAAACTACGCAATTTTTTCATCAACCTTCAACAATGTTACAGAGTCACTTTAAGCATTTAAAAGAGGTTTTGTTACCCTGGTCATCGGATTCAGGCCGTGCAAATCGAAAGCCCCTGAACACCAGCATTAAGAAGTTTAGCACTCACATATATTTATTGTAAATAAACTATTAACAAGAATCCAATTTCAATATTCTTCTATTGATTCCCTCAAGGATAAGGAATAAGTATGTGAATGATAAAAAGGAAACCAATGTCATACATGAAATCCCTTCTCTAGAACCAAAGACCTAATAACTTAAAGGGATCCAGTAACTTTGTCTTAGATCCTTTAAAAAAAACCTTGATTTAGCTCATGCTGCAATGATAATTATAAACCTTAGGTCAGTCAGGAACCCCATGTCTTTTACAAGCCGATCGCCTGTCTGATTATCAAGCTATTTATGATTGAAAATCGAAATCAAATTTTGCGTTTGCCAAACGGTTTCATAACACTACAGTCTATGGGGAAAACGAGTATGGTAAAACCGGTCACTCAAAGGTTTTTTTTATTTTTTTTGAGGCACTTCTTGATCATTTTGAAGCACACTTTTTTTAGGGCTTCAATATAACACCATATCACAGACACTGATAACACGTAGGGCAGTGCATCTCAGATTTAACATTGTTAAACGATCCCTTTAAAGGCAATCTACAACTCTGGCAGAAAGAACATCCTGATACAAGTAATTCCTCACGTAATACTCACGCAATCATGGGCGCATCGTGGCCGCTGGATCCTCCCCATCCCCTAAAGCTGACACTCTTATAGAACGCATCCCTCTCCACGACACCGTAGGTTTCCGGGAAGCGTGCTTCCGTCGCATCTTCTCCATCGATCCCTCTCTCCTGCAAGTAGGATGTCCACTTGTCTGTGAAGTACGGCCACTGCGCTTCGTTCTCCTTCACATCACGGCCAACGGATCGGACGTATTCCAAAACCTTGGGAAGTTCTGCGACGAGTCTGCGGCCCCAGGAAACGACCGGGACACCTTGGATGGCGTAGGCTGTGAAGAGCGCGGCGGCGAAGGATCCGAGGTAGCCGGTAGGGCAGTTGTGGGTCATGCGCCCTGATTCCACGCTGACCGCAATGAGGTATAGAAGCTGGTCCGGCCTGGGGTAACGCAGACCGATGCACATGGCCCTCATGGCTGCTCCACACCCTCCTCCCCTAGAGCAAGAGAAGATGGAACAGGATCGTAAAGAATTTCAAGAAATAAGTCAAGAATGAAGTCAAGGGCAATTTAATTACCCTATAGCATCGATATCAAGCGTGAACACATACCACACAAAAATGGTACCAAATGATTTGGAAATAAAACACTCTTTCATAAGATGTATAATAATTTACCGTTCATAGATTATTTTAAAAATAATTAGCAATTTTCTAGGTGTAAACTTTTTTTTGACTCAAACTGTAGTACCTATAGTATCTTCTTTGTCATTAATTGTAATTCAATTTTTTTTTTTTTTCTTTGGTATCTCTCACTTTTCTTTCCTTTTCCTTTCTTCTTTAGAAACATGCGCTTTATGAATATAATGTATTACTATTATCATTATTATAGTAGAAATCATGTGTGGACTGTATGTGTCACTTCCCTTGATCTTGAAAGTGTTGAATATGTGTAACGTTCTCACAAACAACTGCAACTACATGTATGCACAAACTTAATTTGAAAGTACCGTCGGGAGTATAGGCAGAGATGAAATAAATTGTACTACATTGCAAATTTAAAGTTTAAAAGGGATACAGGTATTTACAAAAAGTCACATCGTCAATATTCACATGGCTGCAGTAGTTCCATAGTCTATCCTTTTCTTTATACAAAATAGTGACAATTAACTAAAGAGCCTTTATCCAAATTGCTTGATGTCATATTAGACAGCAATGCTGTCATTAAAAAAATAAATAAACATTAACTGTCTTGAAACATTTCAAACTAGAAATATCGCAATCTGTATTGTGCAGCGAGAGATTTTCCGCTCCAAGAAGAATTTCTGCGCCCAGAAGATTCAACAGTTGAAACAGAGCGAACCTGGTAAATGGCACCAGCAGGTAAGGAATCTAACTGGAATGCGCAAACCACCACTTCTGCTGAAGGAAACAGATAAACTTCCAGCAGAGATCGCTCATGAATTGAACTGTCACTTTGCTAGGATCTGTAATGAACTTCCTTCTCTCAACTTGGCTGCCCTATCGGCTTACCTTCCTGGGCCTCGTCCCCCAACCATAGATAGGGAGGAAGTCTACAAACGGCTCAGAAGGTTGAATGCATCAAAGGCTGGACACCCAACTGATGTCCCCATCCGACTCTTAAAGGAGTTTGCGTATGAACTGTCATTACCCCTGACCTTCATCTTCAATAATTGTCTTAACAATGGACACTTTCCAAGCTCTTGGAAAACTGCATCAGTGTGTCCTGTTCCGAAGACATCATCAGTCACTGAGTACAATCAGCTTCGACCAATTTCGATCACACCGATCATAGCACATGTTTTTGAAGGCTTCCTGGCAGAATAAGTGATGGCTGATATCAAACACCAAATCGATCCAAAGCAATTTGGTAATATGAAAGGCAGCTCTGTGTCGCATTACCTAGTCAGCCTGCTGATGATCTTCAGCGGGGCCTGGATAAGCCAATTTGTACAATCAACTTCATGAAGGCCTTTGACCTCATCGACCATACGAAGGCTCTACAGAAGCTGATTCAACTGGATGCCAACCCGGCCATCATCACAGTGATAGCTAGTTTTCTCACGCAACGTACGCAGACAATTCGATATTGCGGTGCATCATCATCTGAGCAAGAGCTATCATGTGGGGTTCCACAGGGAACCAAACTCGGTCCGGTAATCTTCCTAATTATGATCAACGATGCCGCCGAGACTACCTCGAAGAGATGGAAGTATGTTGATGACGTAACTATTGGTGAAGTTGTCCATAAAGCAGAGCAAAGTCATCTACAGTCTCATGTGGATGCTCTATCTACATGGAGTGAGTTGAATTCAATGAAACCAAAGCATGAAAAATGTAAGGTGATGCATGTAACTTTCCTGCGTAATGGTCCACCTTCACCAGTGATTACTATTGGAAGTCAAGTTTTGGAGGCTGTAACGTCGCTTCGCCTGCTTGGTGTTATCATTCAGACAAACCTAAAGTGGGATCTACAAGTGGAACAGATCATCAAACGTGCATCCAGACTTCTATATATCCTGTGCAAATTGAAGAGGAATGGAGTTCCAACCAGTGATCTTGTGCTCATATACACAATGTATATCTGACCATTGATGGAATATTGTGCACCAGTGTGGAGCAGTAGCCTGACAACACAACATTCAGATAGCATAGAGCGGGAACAGCGTAGATCACTCAGGATGATATCATACCCTGATCAACATCACTATGAGGAACTCCGGAGCAGCTTCGGCATTCCCTCCCTTGCCAGGCGAAGAAATGACTTACTTACCAACTTTGCCAAATCAATCCTTGTCTCCTCGCGACACCGTGATTTGCTTCCGGCTGAACGACAGCATCTCTCGCGAGGTGGACTTAGGAATTCTAACCACCTACACATTCCTTATATGCAAGAACTGAACGATACAGAAAATCAAGTGTCCCCACAGTTGTCAAACTGGTCAATGCTCAGTTGTAGATCATCTATAATGTATCCTATTTGTTTTTCTTCTTCTTTTTAATAATATTATAGTTGTTTTGTTACTTTGTTTAATTGAACTCAAAATCGATCCCAAAATTTTGTGCACATATTATTAAGTGCTCTTCATTTTTCTTATGAAGTTGTTCTTAAACCACCTTGTATAATTCTGCTGCAATAACGTAATTTAGCTCAACTTTAATTTAAAATGTAATGTGGAAACTCAACAGTTATAAGAATTTGTGTATGCTCATAGGCATTATACATCACTTCATATGAAATGCTTTAATGATATATTTTTAATGTAATCATTTCATTCAACATAATTTGACCTTACCTGTCACACAACAGACACACCTGCATGTATACTTTTTCAGTCTATCGATCTCATTTTAACAATTGCAATATAATAATTTCCCCCCTCTCTCTCTCTCTCTCTCTCTATATATATATATTTTTTTTTTTTAAATAATTTTTTTATTTAAAGATTATTTTTACTTGCAATAATTGGTTCAATATTTCAAGTAACTGTGTCGTTCATCCATCTATTATCATTTATTTATATAACTTTAGGTATGAACAATAATGTTAACTTTATCTTTTATCAGTTTTATTGTACATTTATATATGATCATTCCTGTTTTTATGCACATTTTATGTAAACATTGCATTATTGGTCCCTGGACTACTGCATTGTACATTGTATATGTTGATATTAATAAACCGAAATTGAATTGAAAAAGAAAAAAAATTGAAATATTGCCGCGCAATGCGAATGTATCCCCCGGCAGTGGCAGCGATTGTGCATCATCCTTATGTTCAAAGGAGGGACAAAGATCCCCTCTCCCCTCCCTGAAACAAAAGGATGACGTAGAGATCGCAACTGCATGTAGTGGCTCAGATTATTGTCAAGACTAGGAGCAGCATCACCAAACAATATGTGTGTAGATTGTACTAATACACACCTCCATACAACATTTGAAGAAATCTGTCAAGAAATGTAGTTAAGAGTGCATAAAAGACATATATGACCTAACGGAACAATTAGGTCAGCATCGCCCAAAAGTGTAGATTGTTTGCCTGTTTAATTTGCCAACTTAATTTTGTTTTATCATGTACTGTACGTCGCTATTGTTTGTGGGTTTTTGGTTTGTTTTTGTCTTTTGTTTGTTTTTATATATAAAATATCCAAAATATCTAATATTGTTCTGGGGATTAGCCTCGACAGGCCCCTGGCCTTTGTTGGTCCCCCCACATGTTTTTTATATCTACATGTATTTACGGTAGTTGTTCTTTGTTTACGGACTTTAGATTTTGTTCGCTATTTGTTTCTCTTAATATTATTGTTTGTTAATTGTGTTTCATGGCGCTGTTTTGCTGCTGCCACACACACACACTTCTGCTCCCTAAATGTCATCTGTTTTGGGCTACTTTCTCTTTGTTTTTCACTTCAAAATTTGGATCATGTTGAGTTTATGTTTCAGAGCATCTCCTGATCAAGATTGGAGTGATTTTATTGTAATCTTCTTGGTGGATTTTTGATGTGTTTTTCTTGTACCTGGTTGTGACTTTCCTACATAGAACTTGTGCATCCATTATACACATTAGCCTTTTCACTTTGTTGGCTATTGGAATGCAAATGGTGCTTTGTGCACCACCAACAGGATATGGTCAACAATAGATATGGATCGGTTCAGTGCCTACAGCCATTGAAATACAGCAGGTCCCAGCTGCTTGCACTAAGAAGTAAAGCTATCAAACAAATACCTTTTGATGCTTATTGTGCTTTGAAGGACAATGGCTTGCTCCATGTAAGGGGCAGGCGTGGAGGTGCCCACATGCATAAATCAAAGCATGTACAAAATGTGAAAAGTAAATTGTCATCTGATAATCAAGTTACAACAACATGCAGGAATGAACTTGATGTTAGGCACTGGAACGTCCACTCTGCACGCAACAAAACTTGCTATGTGGCTGACTATGCTATCGAACATAATGTAGATGTTTTATTCTTGACTGAAACCTGGCTACGTGAGGATGATAATGTTATAATAGGTGAACTTAAACCTCCGGGTTACTCATTCTTAAATGTCCCCCGATCATCCGATGAGGATCATCATGGGGGGATAGGGATTCTTTCTAAGAGTGAACTCAATCTGCAACTTGTTCCTGGTATTCTTCCAGATACAGTTACCTTTGAACACGCTTTGGTATCCAACACTACAAGAGACATTCACTTCGTCGTTATCTACAGACCCCCTCCTTCAGCTAAAAATGGCTTACGTACTTCCTCATTCTTATTAGAGTTTGATAACTTTATTGATGCTGCAAGTCTGCTGCCAGGTATGCTTGTGCTGATGGGTGATATGAATGTTCATTTTGATATTCCAGGGAAATCAGACGTGGCTCATGTTCTATCTTCACTCTCTGCAAATGGTCTCGTACAGAACATCTCGGAGCCAACGCACAGGTTGGGACATACACTTGACCCTATCATCACCCGTGTTGATGGTGATTGTTTGATGAACTACAAAGTTCACGTCAATCATATCTCTGATCACCACGTGGTATGTGCTTCTCTAAGAGTGTCTCATCCTGAGTTGATATCAACAAAAATATCATACAGGAACTTCAAAGACATGGATCACTCTAAATTTGCCTCTGAGCTCGCAGCTAAACTTGATGCTCCTAAAGCTAATAATGGGACTGCTGATGAATGTCCTATCAATAAGATCGTATCGGAATTCGACTCTGCCGTCCAGGAGACTCTTGACTCTACTGCTCCCATGAAGACAGTCACCATCAAGGCTCGTCGCAGGCCCAGGTGGTATAACTCGACAATAGGGGATTCACGCCGTGAACGCCGCCGATGTGAAAGGCGGTGGGGAAAACACAAGACCGATGTGAATTTGAGCGCTTTCCAAGCTGCAAAACTTCATGTCAAAAAGTGCATCACCATGGCCAAGTGTGAATACTTTACCTGTGCTCTTGAGGAGTGTACTCCAAAGACTGCCTTCCAAGTACTGAATAGGTTACTGAACACCAATGAAAAGGTTCTTCCTGTTCATGACTTGCCAGCTGCATTAGCAGACAGATTCGCCAACTTCTTCACTGATAAAGTCTTGAAGATTCGGAATGAACTTGATGCCAATGATCCCGATCCAATGTTCACATCTTGCTGTAATCGGGGGATAGGTCTTCAGTTCCGAGAGTTCGCTGAAGTATCTGAGAGTGAAGTGGAAAATATCATCAAACGTTCATCCTCAAAGAGCTGCTCCCTTGACCCTCTACCAACATGGCTGTTGAAGAAACATCTGAGAGTTGTACTTCCTGAACTTGTTCACCTTACAAACCAGGTTCTGTCTAGTGGTGTCTTTCCTACAGATCTCAAAGAGGCGCTAGTGTTACCAGTCATCAAGAAAGCCTCACTAGATAGAAATGATCTGCGGAGCTATCGCCCTGTATCAAATATACCATTTCGGTCTAAGATTATTGAGCGAATAATGCTTAGACAACTTACTGAGCACATCCAGGATAATGGACTTGCTGAGCCCATGCAATCGGCATACAAGGAACACCATAGCACTGAAACAGCACTACTTAAGATTCAGACGGATTTACTTCAAGCCATTGACAGTCAGAAAGGAGTAATGATGGTGCTGCTTGACTTGTCCGCTGCGTTTGACACAGTGGACCATAAGATTCTGCTGAATCGTCTTGAAGACCATTTTGGTATTACAGGTCTCGCTCTCAAGCTTATCCATTCATACCTTGAAGACCGGAACAGCCATGTTCTAATCTCTGGTCAGCTTTCGAAAGCTTGTAGATTGCCACATGGAATTCCACAAGGTTCTGTCATCGGACCCTTGTTTTTCACCCTTTACATTCGTCCCATTGGTGATATTCTTCGGGCTCATGAAGTATTCTTTCACATGTATGCAGATGACATTCAGATCTACGTAATGTTTGACCCAACTGATCCAGTTGCAATTGATGCTGCGCTTGGCAGACTCAGTAGCTGTATCATTGAAATTCAGCGTTGGATGAATGCGAACAAGCTCAAACTCAACGATGGCAAGACTGAATTCTTTGTCTCTGCTTCACCGCATCATCGGTCATCCCATCTAATGAACGATGTCAAACTGATGATTGGTGAGAAATCATTCCAACCATGTAAGTCCATCCGCAATCTGGGAGTAACACTTGAACCATCTGTGAACTTAAGTCTTCATGTCAACCTTCTCAGCAGAAGCATCAAGTACCACCTACGTAACCTGTGGAGGGTGAGGCGGTTTATTGATAAGTCAACATGCCACGCTGCGGCAAGGGCTCTTGTCCTTTCCAGATTAGACTACTGCAACAGTCTCTTCAGTGTTCTCAGCCAGAGGGACCTTGATCGCCTTCAGAGACTCCAAAACTCAGCGGCAAGGCTTGTCTTCTCTGCTCCTCTTCGGACTCACATAACACCTCTTCGACTTGAACTCCATTGGCTGCCTGTACGACAGAGAATAGCTTTTAAGATCCTACTACTGGTCTACAAGTCTCTCAACCACCGATGTCCCCCGTACATAGCTGACTGCTTGGTTCGTCGTCCTCGAGTCCGAAATACCCGCTCATCATCATCCATCTGGCTCACTCAGTGTCTCTCTAAGAAACGTGCTGGTGAATTGTCTTTTCCATCGGTTGCTGCAAAACTGTGGAACCAACTACCTACTGCTGTGCAGACGGCATCATCTGTTGACCAGTTCAAGAAACTACTCAAGTCACATCTATTCTGCTAGAAATTACTTATTACCAGCCTACATATACTTTACTGATCTCTGAGAAGTGTCTAACTGTTGTTTTAAGTGGCCCAAACATTGTGGAGCGTGTGTGCAGCGCTTTGTAACTGCAAGGAAAAGGCGCTATATCAAATATTTTTTGGATTGGATGGATTATATGTCTGAACATGTATGTATACTTGTTTTTTATGAACCACATGTGGAAATAAAACTTGAACTTGAACTTGATACATTTCTAATTCTCTATACAAAATTTGAAAGAAATCCGTCATGAAATATGACTTGTTGCAGAGCGCACACTAGACACCCACCAAAATATGACCTTTTGACCCTATAGAAGGCGGAACACTTGGGGCAGCATCACCAAAAGTTATAGGTGTGTAGATTATACCAAGATACACCTCCATACAAAATTTGAAAGAAATCAGTTAAGGAATGATGCAGTTAGACCGCAAGCTAGAGTTCCATGAAGACATCTATCAAAATATGACCTTTGACCCTATAAAAGACGGAACACTGGAGGCAGCATCACCAAAATCTATAGGCTTGTAGATTATACCATAATACACCTTTGTTAAAGATTTAAACAAAATCCCTTGAAAAATGTGGCCTATAGAGCACACAAACCATCCACAAAAATATGTCCTTTTAACCTATAGAAGACGGAACACTGGGGGCAGCATCACCAAAAGTTATAGGTGTGTAGATTATACCAAGATACACCTCCATACAAAATTTGAAAGAAATCCGTCAAGGAATGATGCAGTTAGACTGCACACTAGAGTGCACACAAGTCACCTATCAGAATATGACCTTTGACCCTATAAAAGACGGAACACCAGAGAAAGCATTCCCAAAATCTATAGGCTTGTAGATTATACCAAGATACACCTTCGTTTGAAATTTGAACGAAATCCTTTGAGAAATGTGGCCTATAGAGCGCACACAAACCATCCACAAAAATATGGCCTTTTACCCTATAGAAGACAGAACACCGGGGGCAGCATCACCAAAAGTTATAGGTGTTGAGATTATACCATGATACACACCCATTCAAAATTTGAAAGAAATCTGTCAAGGAATGTGGCATTTAGAGCGCACACAAGAATAAGACACGGCGAAGGCGGACGGGGCAGCGGCGGCAGACGCAGCGGCGTAACGCTGCTGAATCAAAGGTACCCCACCGGCATATTGCCCGGATACAATTATTACTTTTGTTAAAGATAAAGTTGAGTTCTGGTCATGCGATTGCAATGTGAAAGAAAAGGTGTGGAATGGATCAGAAAAAGTTGGTCATGTAGCATGTAAGTATTGGTGTCTACTCTAAGGTTCTGGAGTCATCAAAATCATAATAAATTTGGCCCAGTCTTGGTAAAGTAACAAGCACTGTACACAGAAAGATGTACGGTATATGGGACTGCACAGAAAGATGTACATGTAAATGGGACTACACAAATGGTGTCAGGCCTACTTACCTTGATATTCTTATCTTTCTATGCTCATTACTCAGCGAGTATACATTTTCTACTAAAATTGACATTGGCAAATGACATTTATTTGTAATCTTGAACATTCAGTGTAAGTTTCGCTTGATTCCGTGAGAATTCATTTTCTTTTTTTACCAGAACTCAAGTTTATTTTTAATATCACCATCAAGGCTCACCTCTTGTTGAATGGACTTAGGTAACCATCTGGCTTGGCCAAGTTGTGTCGACTGATAGCAAAGGAAGTTGTGTTACCTAAAAGAAAAAAGTAGCAACATTAGAGAAAAGCAACGAATACAGACTGACAATTAAAGCCATAATTTGCCTTGTGCTCATCAGAGTACATCACAAGAATGAACGATGGGCAATATAAACAAAAGCTGAAGGAACAAAGCATGCAAAAAAACGTGTGTATGTAGCTCACTGTTCTATGCTGACAGGAAGAGTTCATGAGGAGTCTCTCATGTTATTCTAGCTAGCATTGCTACAGCCCGTTGTCATGAAACATCTGGCATAACCCCACTTTTTACGGCAGCTACTCACAGCCAGTTATTTTTTGCATGCTTTGTTCCTTTAGCTTCCGTTTGTAGCTTCCGTCAATTGCAATTTTCTTTCAGAGACTCATTTATAGTTGAATGGCTAAGCTCACTCATGAATTAATGGCTCCTGTCATATATATCATCTTACAGAGGATTAATTTGTGTTTATTTTGATACATGTCAAATATTTATTTGAAAATCTGAGCTATAACTAGATCTAGTTAAGTGCCACTTTCTTTTCTTTCCTTTTTTTTTTCCTCTTTTTTTTGCTGAGTGTATATGAATACCAATATCATATATCATTACCAATATCATATATTGCTGCGACTCTTTGAACTTCCTTTATCAGTTTGCGACCTATTTCATCAATTTTATCAACTAATATCAACGGTTATCAACATTGGTGATTATTATTGACGTGGAAACATCTTCACTGTGATTTTAGTTGGATTTTAGTGGTAGATATGATCTTCTTGCCTGTTTTACGTCTAGACGATTTGGAGAGCGTATGGGCCAAGCAACTTTCATCATAGTCCCATATGCATGGATGTTTTTGACTTTTATCATCGCCGGAACTGCATGGTAACCCTATTTTACCTATTCTTGCCTGAATTAGCAATTCATTTGAGCAGTGATATTTAATATTTAATCTTTACTGATCATTAGCAAGTGAGATTAAACGTGTTCCTGGAAAATGGATAAAACTAAGCCCATCTCCAAATTGAAAACTAATACGTGTTATGGATCCCCTGGCTCTGATCATTTCAGATGCAAAATGCCAAAACATGCAACGATCTGTAGTATAAACACTATATTATCTCATTTACTCAAAAATGATATCACTACTGCGAACGTACTTGATGATGAACTGGTGGATTATCTTACATGTGAATTGGGATCCATATATCTTCAGTTAAACTCGGATATTGCCCGTCATTATAGTATTTTAGCAGTTAAAGATTGCCGCCATGACATTGACAGTGCTAAATTACATGAGCCGACTCTCCATGACAACGGTTGTCAAACGGATTACTCTACTACCCTTGGCAATCAATGTGTTGATTCGTATACAAATCCTCCCCAAACTGACAATAGCTGCCAAACGGATTCCCTGTCTGATTACTCATCACGCCCAAAGGATCCCCCTGTTGTTTACTCGAGTGTGAAGGATCCCCCTTCTACTGACTCACATACAAAGCCAACTGCAACCTCTTGTATGTATACAAATCCTGATTTGAATGAAAAGTTGAATGACCTCTCAAATGATTTTAAGATGATGCAACTTAAGGTCAATGAACTGTTAGTTGGGCTGCACTCTGGTAAATCCACTGACATACACAGCGACTGTGTCGAAGAGTCTGATGCTATTGTACAACCATTAGATCCAAATTGCTCCGATGAGGAACCCTTGCAAACTGACCCACCTACCCCGACCCCTGTCATTTCGTCACAAGGTGACATTACTCATGCCAAATCTGTTGTCGATTTGCAGATCGACGCGTACAGAAACAGACAAAAGCAGACTTACAAGAAATTGAATAGTAGAAATGAAGATACTACTAATGCTAAATCGGGAAGTGACACTAATGTGACTAAAACCACCCTTGTGATTGGGGAATCAATAGTGAGGCATCTTAAACCCATGTCACTTTCAACTGAGAATGTACAAGTTTTCTGCAAGACCTTACCCGGTGCTAGAGTGGAAAATATTTTTGAAAATGCTCATTTTCTTACAAACAAATATCTTGCAAGTGAAGTTATTCTACACGTCGGAACAAACAACCTGGTAAACACTGACCCAAGCATGTTAGTGACACAGATTGAATCTCTTGCCGATCAGATCTTAGTGAAATGCCCTACAGTCTTAACGATCGCCCTGAGTTCAATCCCCCGAAAAACTTTCCAAAAAGAGCTTGTATGGAAAACGTATGAGGCAAACTGGTTACTTGACCAGCTAGCTGCTAGACGCGGATGGAAATTCATTGAACATGACGCCATAGATCCTGAAAAGCATCTCGCAAGTGACGGCATCCATCTTAATGCTGAAGGTGTAAGATTAATTGGGTGTGCGATCTCCGATCACGTACATGGAGTTTCTCAGTCTTCGATCATGAGACCCGGCTTCCCGCCTCTAAAAGCAAGTCACGGCACATCATCCCCGGCGCATGATCTGTATGCAGATGTAACAGCTACATCTAAACATGATGGTGGACATGGAACTGTACTAATTCCATCTATAACTATGAATAATAGACCAACAATGACCATGAACAGTTATACTGGATGCTACAACTGCGGTGAACTGAATCACAAACAGAAAAGTTGTAGATATGAAACTAAATTAAAGTGCAATTCCTGTTTTCAATATGGACATAACCTAAATTTTGCAGTAACCGTCAACAATTTTGAGAAAACGGCAAAGAAGACTTTGCCGTCGTAGAGCGTCCTGCCTCCCCAGTACACTCATCCGGTGACACTCCTCAACCTTATATATTCTCAGGATCTGAACAGTTACAATCATCTTTGCATGATATTAAAACCCAAATTGAATGCTGTACTGGACTGAAATTAGCTCATATTAATGCATGTAGTCTATATCCTAAAATAGATGAAATACAATTTATTCTCATAACACTTGATCTGGATATCTTATGTATATCTGAAACTTGGCTCCACGATCAAATCAAAGATCAAATGGTTTCAGTGGAAGGCTATGATATTATAAGAAAAGATAGGATAAACAAAAGAGGAGGTGGTGTTTGTCTTTATATTAAAAAATCATTAAATGTGATTGATCGGGAAGTTTCCATTACTGAATATGATATTGAAATGGTTCTCATAGAATTGAAATGCGAGATTATAAATATCCTCGTTTGTTGCTTGTACCGCCCGCCTAACTCGGGCCCTGAATACTTGGACACCTTTTCGAATATGTTAGAGAGTATCATAATGGAAAATAAGGATTTGATTATTCTTGGTGATTTCAATGTTGATTATAGCACTGGAAATGATACAGCAATCCACTCCTTAGAATATCTTTTTGCTTTGCATCAGCTTATCCACAAACCAACACGTGTAACTGCATCTTCTTCAACTTGTATTGACCTGATTCTCACTACAATGCCAGATTCGCATATTATTAGTGGCGTTGGTCAGATTTCTTTAAGTGATCATTACATGATATATACGTGTGTAAATTGTAAAGTAAATAATTCTGGTCACAAAATGGCCCGTTTCAGAGCATATAAAAAATTTGAGTCTGAGGAATTTCTATACGATGTAAGCTGTTGTGATAGTCTTGTGAAGGATTATAACCTACAAACGGAATGTCCATCTAATGACATTTGGCTTTCCTGGATGAATGCATTTTTAAAAATTTGTAACAAACATGCACCCATTAAATGTACTCGTGTTAAGAATAAATATAACCCATGGATAACACCAGACATTGTAGCCTCTATGAACAAAAGAGATTATCTTAAACGTAAAGCTAAATGTGACGTTTCCTTCAATGGATTCCGTAAACAAAGGAATACTGTACTGAGTGATGTTCGGAAGGCAAAGACTGATTATTATAAAACGGTTTCTATCAAATTTCAAAATGACCCCAAGAAACTTTGGAGTGAACTCCATCGAGCCACTGGTAATTCAAATAATGCTCATAATGACTTAAGTTCTGATGAACTGAATGATTTTTTCATTAATATAGGCCAGGAGATCACGAACTCCTTTCTTCAAGAATCATTATGCTGGAGAAATCCAAAGTGTCTTTATGAATTTAAATTTACTGACATTTCGGAAGATGATGTTTTGAAATTGTTAAGAAAACTACCAACAAAAAGCAATTTAGATGTATTAGATATTGACAGCAAGTTACTAAATATTGCTGCCCCATTTTTATCAAAAAAACTAACTACTATTTTCAACTACTTATTAAAGAATGGATTTATGTTTACCGACTGGAAATATGCGCGTGTCACCCCTATATATAAGGGAAAAGGAGATAAGAGTGTCTTTTCAAACTATAGATCAATTTCTGTTGTATCCCATTTAGCTAAAATTCAGGAGAAGCTGGTTCTAAAGCAATTTAGTTTGTTTACTCGTTTACTCCAGCATGACCTTATAACACTTGAACAATCAGCATTCTTGAAAGATCACTCCACTGTTACGTGCCTACACAGAGTAATAGATGATTGGTTTGAAGCATTAAATGCTCGTGAAGTTGTTGCTGTCTGTTTCTTTGATATATCTAAATGCTTTGATGCTATATCTCACGAATTGTTACTTTTAAAACTACAATACCATGGTGTACAAGGTACAGAATTGCGCTGGTTTAAAAGCTATTTAAGTGGAAGAAAACAAGCGGTAAGCCTAAATGGTAAACTGTCTAAACCAGGTGAAGTAACGATCGGAATTCCTCAGGGTGGGGTACTTGGCCCCACCTTTTTCCTTCTTTATATTAATGACATTATTCAAAGTGTAAATGCTGGCTCATGTAGTATTTTTGCAGATGATGTAGCAATTTATACTACTGGTAAAACTGTGAATGAAGCCGAGTCTAAATTACAGATTTGCATCAACGAATTAGAGAAATGGTATAATAATAATAGATTAAAGATTAATATTGATAAAACTCATGTTATGGTTGTATCCTCGAGAGCTACATGTAATTGCAACCAAAATGAACTAAACGTATATTTAAATGGCATCAAACTAAAACAGGTTAATTCGGCGAGATATCTAGGTGTTAATATTGATTGTCATTTGACCTGGCATGAACATGTCAAACAAGTGTGTAAAAGCCTTGCTTATAAACTTTTCTTATTACGAAGATTAAGTAACACGCTAAGCACGTCCCTGCTAAATACTTTATATAAAGCAACCATTCAACCATGTATTGATTATGCAAGCTCAGTGTGGGGAAACTGTTCACTTAAATACCGTGATTATATTCGTCGCATACAGAAAAGAGCTTCCCGTATAGTGTCGAAACATTATGGTTCACGTGATATCAGCGTCTCTAAACTATTTAAAGATTTGAAATGGCAAACTTTTGAAACTAGGAGAGATTATTTTATTAATATGCTTATGTTCCGATGTATACATGGTAATGCTCCAGTAAGACTATGTAATGAAATTGAAATGTTCTGTGATAGACATGGTTTCAACACTCGCAATTCTGACTCACTCAATGTGGTCTTACCAAAACCAAATACGGAATTATTCAAGCAATCGTTTAGATATTCAGGCCCGAAAACATGGAATTCTCTCTCAAATGAAATGCAAAATCATCATACTCTTTCCTCTTTCAAAAATAATTATAAACGCACATTTTTCTGAAATAAAAAATCAAGTTTTACATGTTCTGGTCCGCCGTACTCTATAATCATGATAATAGTTGATCACAGTTTGTTTCGATTTCATTTTATGTAATATATTTATATTTATGTATTTATTATATATTGTATTGTAAATGCTTTCTCATGTATAAAATTTATATGGATTATTGTATTCCGGCGTATTTGCACTTGTTATCTAATTCTAACCATGGGGATTCCTAACCATCTTTATTGTTGCTATTTTATTTTTTCACTCAACAAATAAGATTGGTCATTCATTAACTTCTTTCAAACGAATTTCTAATATTGTGTTTTTCTTGCATTTTAAAACATTTTTTTTATTTTTTGACTGATGTAATGAAATGAATCCCATTGGTTAGAAGCGGAAATGTTTAATCATGTTAACAGAACATCGATGAAAAGCTTTGCTGACTCGATTGTTTCTTTTTTATCCTGTATAAATATGTCAAATAAATAAATTTAAAAAAATAAAAAAATAAGCAGTAATAAAGTTTGAGAGAAAAGTGGTATTAACCTGGCGCTCTTCCATTCATATCGAGAGCTCCTTTCCTGAACTCGGCTGCAAACTCGATGTACAGCTTGTCACCGATAGGCTTTCCACTAAGAAGAGCTGAAAAGAAATGAAGAAAGGGAAAAGAGAATGATAGTTTACCGCGTTTCAGCAGTAGTGAATAATGTTCTATTAAACATTTGAATAATGCATGGCTTCCATCTCTGTATATACATTCTGATAGTACACGTGTAGGTAATAAGCGAGTTTGTAAATAGCTCTGGAACGCATGACCCCTAAATATCCACAGATCTTAGACATGATGGATACTTCCCACCTGTGCATTTTAGAATAATCACTGCCAAAGTGATGGAGGTGCTTCATGAATACCTTTTGTTTGCCTCTTGAGAAGAAAACTTCCACCTGTGTATCAGATAAATGTACTGTTGGTGCATAAATGAATACTGATTACATAACTTTCATGAGCACGATCGAGTATTCGTCTCAATGGTTTTACAATTTGGGTACGAATGACCTTTATCTGCCCATGTGCAAATCCTAATGACGAACTCGCTTATTAAAGAGCCAGGACAAGACTGTTACAGAATGATTTCCAATGAAGATTGAATAATGAATGATATGACTTCCATTTCTGTATATAATTACCTACTGGTAGCACATACATGTTTATAGGTGCAGCCTTGACAGGACTATTACAGAATAATTTCTGGACAAGATTGGAATAATTTGTGTACGTTTATTTGTTCAATATCAATTTTCAGATTTAAAACAATAAACATATACATGTATACTGTACAGTGAATAGAGACTCATGTACTTACCCAGAAGAATTGTACATATAATTATCTAGGCAACTATGACGCAATAAATTCAGAACTAAATTGAAAAGGAGAAGTTTTTTTAAAGGCCACAGGGGTCTTGTAAAGTAAGTCCTCTTTTAAAAAAAATAGTCTTGTAACTCCTTGATATATCAATGTATTTTAAGGCATATACCGTCTGTCTTGTGCGGTGTTCAATACATATTATTACAAGTAATTCATACAAATTCATATTTCTTATGCAGGGAATTTAGATACATTATATATTTCAAAGATTATTGACCATGTGGCATCATTTAATTATCAATCCTTGTCAATATATTTCTATATTTGAGGACCAGATTTTTTTTTTTCTATCTAAAGCCATTATCCGCCATTAGCCGGTTAATGGCCGGTAAAGGATAAAGTTTTCCTAATAGAAACACACTTTCTCCGGCATTATCCGGATAATGCCGGAGAGAGCTTTTACGCGTTCACCGGCAAAATTATCCTTCATTTAGAAGGATAATGCAGGGGAGGCTAACCGGATAACGTAGATAGAAACACACCCCGTTCCGATTGAGTGCACATGCCGGTGAGAAACCGGAAATAGGAGTGATCACGTGATCGGAATATTTGACCCCGACCCGCGCGACACTACAATCCCGCATCCCGGGTTGACCTAGCAGTCCCACAATACTTTGCGGTGACCTAATTAGCCAGAGTTCGATGAACTTTTTCACTGCCTTTTTTCTGGCTAGATCGGAATGCGCGTAGATAGAAATTGCCCTTCCCTGTCATTATACGCTTATTTCTTCAACCGGATAATTCAGTATAACTAATAGAAACACGCTGAATGTTTCAGTGATACCACAGGATCTTACCTCTTGCAGTAGCTAAATGTAACACTGTGTCATCACTTACAGGCCAATGAGGTACTGTGAAGTAACAAGAAAGAAATTTATTTATTTTTTACATTAGAGAACATATACAATGTTACAGTATATGGTACAGTGCGTTCCAGAAAAAAGGAAACCGAAAATTATCGACATTTTATCGTAACTTAATCACAAATATAATTAATAAATGACACATATTTGTACAGCTTAGATCCTCCTCTTTCATTTGGTGCAACTCGTATGATGCATATTTCACACATTAGTGATTAAAAACAATTTGAAGAAAGCATACCGAAAAGTCATTTGGCTAACGGTATCTGAATTTCAAAAGAAAAATAAAATCGCATTTCTAGAAAGTTCATTTTCTGCCCTTTCATATATGACACCTCAATCAGGAAAAATGAGCCAAGAATAACAAAGTTCTGTTTGTGTAAAGTAATGCTTGCAATTCAATAATTTTATTGAACAAATTCGTTTTCACTGGCTGCCTGCCTTAACAACAAACAGGGTTGACAAAAGACTTTATGCATGGCTGATTGTCAACAAAACGGAGTGATGAGTAAAATTGATAAATTAAAGCTAATTGCTAGTAAGGCAGAGCTGCCAACCTCCAGAACAGAAAATCAGTAATCACAAGGCTCAAAATCAGTAATTTTAGGTATAAATCAGTAATTTCCTATGCTGCGCTATGAATCTAAAAAAAACGGCACGCCAAAACTGCGCGCATGCATGATTATCTGAAATTTTTGGTGACTTTACTCACACAAAGTTGTTAAATATTGAGTTGCAGGTCATCACAACACAGTTTTCCATGAAAAATGGCTCCTATTAAGAGAATACTTGATACTTTTCCGCTTTCTCAGCGAGTGTTGGAGGCCGCCATACTTCACAGCACTCGTTAAGATAAATCATATTTTAAAAAAATATTAAAATCCGTAATTTGAGACAACATTCCGTAATGGTCGTTAATTTCCGTACCAATTACGGGAAATCCGTACTAGTTGGCAGCTCTGGTAAGGGCAGGCAGCCAGTGGAACAGATTCATTTAATAAAGTTATGGAAATGCAAAAAATCCTTTAAACAAACAGAACTTTTTGGATTATCCTGATATGCCTCTGCATCAGTGATTCAAACTGTGGCATCAATCAGTAATTATATTCATGATTCATATCGAGGGTTCATGACACAAAGACGAACCCAATATTTTGCCAAAATTAGTATTTGATATATCAAAATGTTCTGGAAAATGTGGGCTTTCCAGGAAACACAAAGACTTAACTCCACCAAACACCCCATTGAAGTCAATGGTTAGTGAAACATAGACCTAACTCCTAAAGGCTCAAGTGCTCAGTGACACATAAACCACTTTTTCTCAAAATGGCCAAAATGGAGTCACTGACTCCAATGTGTCACTGACCTCTCGATATGATGTACATGTACATGTATATCGGTTCTAACCATACTTACATTTCATATGAAGCTTGCCTATGCCTCCCAACTTCTTTAGCTCCTTGTGAATGTCTGCGCCCACAAAGTTGAACTCCCAATCGCCCGACCGGTACCCCATAGCATCGCCGACGCCACTGAGAACCATGGCGGCCTTGTACCTTGACGGCATGTCAGCTAAAACACTGTCACCGCTCGTCATTTTGTCTGTGGTATATATTATGAACATTCAGGACGTTTTCAATGTACACACCTTAATATGAAAGCATGTACATTTACATGAAATAAATGAAAAACATAATGTACAGTCCACTAAAAAAAAAATAACAGGAATAAGGAATTATACAAATTTATGTTAAATCTATGTTAAATTTATGTTAATTTTAAGTGAGCAAGCAATACACATTTGACTGAAGGGACTACAACTTAAAACTGTGTATTTGTAAAATTGTTAACAGCAAGAAATAACGTTTTGAAAAGCCAAAACTCATCACTCATTCAATACGATTATACAATATACTTTCCAGATTAATTAACAATAACAGTATTAAACACATCGATTCCCTCAAAATCAATCTTGCACTACATTGATGTAGACATACGCAGTGGCGGATCCAGGGGGGGCTGGGGGGCTAGGGGGCCGGGGAGCCGCGGGCCCCCCGCCCCCCCTGGCAAAAAAGGAGAAGGAAAAAAAAGAAGGGAAAAAAAGAAGGAAACAAAAAGAAGGGGAAAAAAAGAAGGAAAAAAAAGGGGAAAGATTTATTTTTTTTGTGCTAAAGAAAGCAACAAAATAAGTGATTTCACCTAGGGCCCAAAGTCAGGCACCTGGATGGTCATCTGACGGTAATTTAATGCCTAAAACCCCTTAACTCCTGGGGGCTCCGCCCCCTGTAACCCAATGACAATTTTAGTCCTGCCAGTGTCGCAATTAAAGTATCAAAATATGCTCATCTGACTGTAATTAAATGCCTTAAATACCCATACCCCATGTGCTTCTGGGGGCTCTGCCCCCTGGACCCAACCAAGGGCTCTAAGGCGGGCCCCTGGAAACTCATCTGACCGTAATTTAATGCCTAAAACCCTTGAGCTTCTGGGGGCTCTGCCCCCTGGACCCTTCGCCAATTAGTGACCTGCCAGTGTCACAAATAAGGTATCAAAATATGCTCATCTGACCTGGACCCCACCTAGGACCCTAAGGCGGACCCCTGGATTCTAATCTGACGGTAATTTAATGCCTAAATCCACTGAGCTTTCGGGGATCGGTCCCCTGTAACCCAACAACAATTTTAGTCCTGCCAGTGTCGCAAATAAAGTATAAAAATATGCTCATCTGACCGTAATTAAATGCCTAAAACCCCTGAGCTTCCGAGGGCGCTGCCCCCTGGATTCCACCTAGGGCCATAAGGCGGGCCCCTGGATGCCCATTTGATGGTAATTTAATGCCTAAAATCTTGAGCTTCTGGGGGCTCTGCCCCCTGGACCCTACGCCAATTAGTGACCTGCCAGTGTCACAAATAAGGTATCAAAATATGCTCATCTGACGGTAATTTAATGCCTAAAACCCCTGAGCTTTCGGGGGCTCCGCCCCCTATAACCCAATGCCAATTATTGTCCTGCCAGTGTCGCAAATAAAGTATCAAAATATGCTCATCTGACTGTAATTAAATGCCTAAAACACTTGAGCTTCTGAACCCAACGCCAATTAGTGTCCTGCCAGTGTCATAAAATAAGGTATCAAAATATGCTCATCTGACCGTAATTAAATGCCTAAAACCCCCGAGCTTCCGGGAGCTTCGCCCCCTTGACCCACACCACGGGAGGGGGGGGGGGCCTAAAACGGGCCCTGAATGCTTATCCGCCCGTTATAAAATGTCTCATATCCCTGAATTTCAGGGGGCTCAGCCCCCTGGACCCCACGCCAATTAGTGACCTGTCAGTGTCATGAATAATGTATCAAAATATGCTCATCTGACCGTAATTAAATGCCCATACCCCCTGAGCTTTCGGGGGCTCCGTCCCTTGACCCCTGCCGGGGCTTTGCCCCTAGACCCCACGCCAATTTCTGCTACGCTCTACCTGATCGTAAATACTTTAGCCTCCCCCATCCACTTTGAAAAACGTTCAGAGGGGCCTGCATGTAAGAGTGGGGTGATGCAGATTTTTTTTGTGCCCCACCCCCAAACATTTTTGCTCATAACGCAACTGCTGGTCACCATTACGTACCATTATTGGGCTCGCATAATTTCAAATTTGGGCCCACCCCCCAAGAAATCAAGAAATCAAGAAATCCTGGATCCTCGCCTGGACATACGTACTACTTTCTGTGCCTCACTTAAAAGTAAAATTATAAAGAGCAATGCAAGTACTGTTATTATTTTTAAAGACTTTAAGTACGATTGATAATGCTAAGACTAAGACATAACCAAACTTACCACAAAACTAGTAAAACTAAGTAAAAGCCACACCCTGGCCCTGACTGAGAACAGATCAATCGACTTCAATCAAAGTCGAACTCCAAAGGCAAAGAGTCCAAGCGCAAGCCAACGCTCAACTAGACAATTCTCAAGTCGTCTTGCTTTTTTTTTAATGCAGAGGCCAGAGCTCAGCTCAGGAGATATATCAAGATTATTAGTTATTACTCCATCCAATTGTTCGCCAGTTGGTGAGTCACCGTCTCTATGAAGAGCACTAGTTGTTGTGTTACTGTTGAGGTGAGTGAGTAAAGCAGAGTGATGTATACATGATGTACGTACGTACCGGTGCACGAGGTTTCCGGGTTGCTCTGGCGCTGGCGCTGCTCTACCTTCCAAGTTCCAACCAGTACGCACTGCACTGGACTGTATGTAGACTATATATATCATTTGACAATTTGAGTAAGTATATAGCATCTAGACAGGTGCCAAATGGGCGATTGACGTCGATCACATATTTGTTGAGAACCGCACTGTACTGTATGTGAGTCACGTGACCAGAATTTACTTTATCAGGTGACACAGTGTAACCCTCCCCCCCCCTCTCTCTCTCTCTCTCTCTGTTTCTCTCTCTCTGTTTTTCCCTCCCTCTCTCTCTCTCTCTGTTTCTCTCTCTCTCTCTCTCTCTCTCTCTCTCTCTCTCTCTTTGGCATCTATTTCGATAAACTAGCTGATTTTATTTTATTAAATTTGATGTGATTTGATCACACACTAGCCTCCCATATAACCAGGGAGGTGTTTTACCCTGATATAACTATGGACAATGATGGTTCATTAATCTGCCCGCCACCAAGCGAGCAGTATCTGTATACACAAAAGCTGATACCATTATTGAACACTTTATTTTAGAAAGCCTAGTCTTGCTGGCACAAATTTTGTTTTGACACCTCGTTAAAACAAATTTAGCTAAAACAAAGAAAAGTATTGAGCCTAGCCTAAATTAAAGTCCCTGGCTCTTGCTGTCAAAAGCAGTTGTAGTACAATTAAGGCCTGTAGAGTGCAGCTGACCGTGCAGTCTACAAAGTCTCACGGTTCAGACACTCTGCTGCCATGATACAACAGAAAAGGGTTTGTGGCTGCAAACTACTTAATACACGTGTCCCAAAGTCACCTATTTTCTTATTAGTCTGTACAACAGACCGTATTGTTTAAAATTCAATTCAATTTATTTCAACCATAAAAATACATATAGAATAATTCATGGAAATATAAAAAACATGGGGTTAAAATGTGATGTACAGTATAGTAGAAATTCCTAATTTAACACGTAAAAATTGTGGACTCCTCTGTCAAAAGAGTTATTCAAACTTTGTAAAACAGAATACAAAATATTAGCGTGTTTTTTCTGTACACGTGTCAAATATATTATATTCTCTTATTAATCTGTTTAACCGACTAAGATTCAAGGTTCAACGCGACGTTCGTTTATTTCCACACACGCCTACTTTTGTGAAGAACAAAACTAAATTATTCTCCATTCAAGATGACAAATGTAATACATAAATAGTAGTTGTTTTGTAGTGTACAAGTAATGTCAATAATCCAATCATAGCTTAAAGCCCCACCGCACTAGTTTGGCCAGGAGGGATTATATACCTCCCTGCATGGTCAACGACAGGTGGTTATGCATCAAAAAAGCTCTCAATTAACATAAGAAAAAAAGGATCACGGGGGACCAATGGCCACCGATTAGGTATTTCGCTATATACTGAGGGCGCAAGTAGCTATAAGTAGTACATCGGGGCTTTAAAGAAACGTTTATGAATTGGAGGAGTCTATTTAAAAACCGTATATATACCCTATCTGAAAAAATAATATAGATTTCTCTATTGTTTCATGAATAGGCATAAGCCTACTGGATGAAATTTGATAACGTAATTATTAACACTATTAAAAAAAAACAGTAATTCGAACTGACAAAGAAGTAAAACGCCCACGCTCAAAATAATTCTCACAAAGGTAATTAAAAATACTAACTCTAAAGAAGATATCCCTATAATACAATACATGTTTTATGAATCCTACAAAAATGGATTTCCACTCCACTTCCGGAAATAAGGGCCAAATGCCCAATCGTAGTTGGATTGAGAACAATATCAAACACAATGCTTCTTAAACCGTGTTATCGGTTTATAAGAACTAGAAATGAAAATTAATGTTCCTGACAAATAATTGACACTTTACCACAATTCTTTAATAAAATCTTTTAATAATAATCTTTTAATAATAATCTTTTAATAATAATCTTTTAAGCATTGGGCAGAGCCTAGATTTGTGTCAATGTCCAGAGTAGTTGAAGTACAGAGCCTATATGGTAGTCTCTTTTTTCAGACACAAGTTACGCACAACGACTGGCAAGTGTTTCCTTTCTGCAAACTAAGAAATGACCCTGTTCCAAAGTTTTGACATGAGTGTGTCTTATTTCTAAGGGCACTAATTAATTCATGGGATTGGTTCTAATACTTCCTGAACGCACAAAGTATGTTGTACAGTTGAAACGATACGCCCACCTAGACCTAAAATTCATCAAATGCAGAAGGTTAAATGAAATCATAATGATTAACGATTAACGAAAATCCAGAATTGAAATAATACGAGTATAGTCAATAAAATATCACAGGGAGGACTCATTTCAGAATAACAGCTGGTTTATACCTATATCGAGTGACATATGTAAACTACAGTAGTTGCCTAGTATTGTCCCCAAATCAATTACATGTATGTATTGATCAAAAGAAAAACAAAATATGTAAAATTGTATGCCCTTAATAATTATTTAGACAATTAAAGTTATTCAACAATAACTGCCAGCTTATATATGTGACAGACACACATATAATATTTTTAGGACTTACTAGTAGATCGGCCCTTCATTTAATGATATCACTCGTTAACATTGTCAAATATGTCTTAAATTTTACAGGCATTTTTTGTCAATAATTCTACAGTGAATTCTCTTTCCGGACCCAAATTGTAATTGATGCTTATATTATTTTATTTGTATGTTCGTAGTTGATTTTCTTTTCATTGAGCATTATCCAACATTCATAGAAGACGTTATCGGCAATATTTTTTTTATTCAAGAAAAAATAAAGATATCTGATCTCAAAATGAATGCGCCATCCAAAAAAAAGCATTTGGATAAGGCTAATAATTGCTCGTTGACAAGCTAACGCGGGTACTGGGGCTTATCGTATTTAATAACTAGTATCAGCTTTCTCGCGTGGCGGCGGGGGACGCGTGCACTTGATAAAATTGTGAACATATGGTTCAGTTTACACTATATTCGCATAAGATATTTACTTATGAACGATAACAAATTCATTGTATTCGAAACCCGTAATTGGCAATCAATCATTGCTCGTGCATGAATACCGTTAATATCTTATCTGGAGAATATTACTGTTTAGCATCGAAGATGGTTCGAATTTTGAGAATTCCCACCATAACGTCGGCGTTTCTTCATATTTTGTCCGCTATCCTGCTCTTGACACCGTGTATTTACGACGTCGCGGCCGTGTACGAGCCGGTGTTCGAGACCAAGCCATGGGCGGATTTCATGGCCACGATTCTTCTGATGCCAGGAGGCCACGAGTGTTTCTTTCAAGAAGCTAAAGTTGGGAATGTACTCCAATTCGAATATCAGGTGAGCATAATGCATTTCTAATGCCTTGAATCATTATGTTTATATAATTATAAGCGCATGTATGTGCATTATTGTTAAAGGTTTTTTCTATTAATATAAAAATATTATCATTATCGTCATCATTATAAATTATAATGATGACGATAATGATGATCATTATTAGTAGTATTACCATTGTTATGATTATTAATATTGTTGTCGTTGTCATTATGATAATTATTATTATTATTGTTATCATTATTACTATACCAAGTACTATTATTACCATCATTATTATTGTCATTATCATTAAATACATATATAATTATAAACAAACTCTATGACCTTGACATTTATCTCATATTGAAGAGTGACTTATATTATTGTTTTTTAAAGTTTATTTAAGGGGGATGTATGTGAATTTGTCTTCCATTGAATTCTTCGGAAACGAATAACAGAGCATCAGGTCTCCTCTCTCTCTCTCTCTTTCTCTCTCTCCCCCTCTCTCTCTCTCTCTCGTTAATAATTTCATGGCGATAACGACTTGATGTTTGCTTATTGTAAAACCATTTCACACAATCATTAACAAAAGTGTTTGACTTATTGTATTTTATGTATACCGACTGCTGCAAGTTGAAATACCGATGAACAATTCCTTTTTTTATGCATGTTATGTGCACTTCTGAGTTAATAATTGATTTCCTTTTTTTCAAAATTGCTCAGTTATAAATTTTCTTGCATTTCTAGTTTTTGTAATGTGCAATGAAATCTCTAGGTCTATTTAAAATAAGCTCCGGTGCGTTATAAATTATTCACAATCATTAAAGAGAGAATTGAATTGATTATTGAAGACGAATTTCTGTTACATAACTTATGACGTATTAATCAATTTAATGGCATTCACATTCTTCGATAAGAACCGGTAGGCATTTTGATCTGCTCATCAATGCTAGGTAATCAGTCAGTCAAAAAAATTAAATGATATACAAGGGATAACTATATTTCATTTAAATTAAAAGCTTAGCAATCCACAACCTAAAGCTACTATAACCCTTAAAATACAATCTGCCCATGAAGTTAGAATGATCATTCAGGGGCGGATCTAGCTTTTTGCTAAGGGGGGGTTTGACCAAAATAATGACGATGCGGAGCATCGTCCACGAGCCGCGAAGCGGCGAGCCGATTTTTTTGTGGGTGTTTATTTGAACCCCGTAAGTGATGTTTTCCTGGCATCTATTAACACAATGGAGACCATAAAAAGCAGTGCATGATAACGTCTTTTTAAATCAAGTAACAGTTAAATACACAGTTATATCCAGAGTTATCATGTGTTTGGTTAAGTTACCAGATGAGTTGAATATCTTCTCACAATATTTGCACTTGAAAGGGTTTCTCTCCAGCGTGCGTTCTTTTTTCTTTCTTTTTTTCTTTTTTTTCTCTTTTTTTTCCCTTTTTTTTTTTTTTTTTTTTTTTTTGGGCCGCCCAAGGGGGGGGTTTAAACCCCCTAAACCCCCCCCGTAGATCCGCGCCTGTCATTCGTAGCCTCTTTTCATGAAAAGATTGTGACAATATGATTTATTATTGATAATAGATCAATATATCTGACTCTTTAGATTGATCATGGACCATAACCGCAGGGTAAGATCCATGGATTGATAAATAAAGTTCTGAGAAAATATAACCGCTTTATCTATCAAAAATAAATCACAATATCTCTCTCTCCCACATCTAATATTTCCAGCTACTCGGAATGGCCGTCACTCTTATTTTCTTCTTCCTTCTATCTTTCTTTATTTCTTCTTTAATTTTGATTCCTCCTCTTTTCCATTGTTTAATAAATACCTCTGATAAACGTGTCTGCATATAATTTTATCAATGCTATTGACTGTAGGAGAGTTTGGCCAAACAGGTTCGAGTTGAGCACAATATGGTGAATCATGCTTTGTTGGGCAAGCACAAAATTAATGAATATATGCCATGTTTCAACCAAGTGAAGCCGAATTGGCCAAACACTGTATAGATGACTCTGGTATATATCGTCCGACACCACCCTCTACCTTTTTAAAGCATATCTTCACTAGTTTGGCCAGAAGGGATAAGACCTCCTTGCATGGTCACTGACAGGTGGTTATCTCATCACATCAGCTTTCAATTAACATAAGAAAGAGGGGACAATAATGGGGGACTAATGGTCACCGATGACACATTGTTTGCTACATAGAGGGCGCAAGTAGATTTAGATAGTGCAGGGGGCGTAAAAGACTGTCGACAACTCCGGTAGTTACCACATTTTCTTTCTTTGTTTTTTTCTCACTGCAGCTGGCCAGTAAAGACTCTCGACCAGCTCTCAACACTTTAATCAAGGGACCGAGAGGCATAGCTCTATACAATAACCAGAATTCCATAATGGGAACGTTCAACCATAAAGCAGAAGTGGCAGGTAAACTTTATGGGAGATGGCATCGCAGTTTATAGACAGTCCAAACGGGCGACAGCCCACAAGACCGACAGCCCACGAGACCGACAGCCCATAAAACCGACTGCCCACTAGACCCCAAAAGTCAGAAAGACCGATAGCCCATGAAACCACATGGGAAACAGACCGATATCCCGGATGACCGACCATGGGACCGATACCCCCAAGAGACCAGAAACCCATAAGACCGACAACTAAAAACACACCAAAAGCTCGCGAAACTGACAGCTGAAAAAGCCGAAAGTCAGAAAGAGACTGACTTTCCAAGAGACCAACATCCCATAAGACCTAAAGCCCAGTTGACTGACACCCTAGTAACCGACAGTCCACAAAACCGTCAGCCCAAAAGACTGAAAGTCCATGAGACCGAAAGCCAAAATAAGAGTGAGCCAGAGTTAGCCAGATTGACTGCCAGCTAGACTGACAGCCAACGAAAACGACAGCCCGTGAAACCGACGGCATATTCTTGTGTTTATAATACATAATATGATACACAACATATTGTACATGTCATCCAGTAAAAAAAGTTTGTTCTTTAAACATTGAAATGCCCTCTCCAAAAAAGAGGTTTTAAAGCAATACGCCACTGTATCATGGCTAACATTATGTATTTCTCACACAATAATTCATATTGAGAGACTCGAAATATTTGATTTTTCTTGCGTTTACCTTTTAAATTGTTGTGTGTTTATTTTGTTAGTTAGTAAGTTAGATAGTAAGTTGGTTTAATATACTTTGCTCAGTTATTTATTTAAACAATAATTGTATTTATCTACTTATTTCTTCATATTTTATTGATCATAATATATATATATATATATATATATATTTTGTTTACCAATCGATAATTCATCTATTCATTTTGTTAAGACATTGACCATCTCGTTTCATCTCTCCTCACTGATACAGGTGCCTACCAATTCTGCATCGCCAACAACCATCAGAAGTATTACGTCAAGTACGTCAAAATGTACCTCTCTATCACCGACAACGAGAGACTAGAGAAGTACTACCATCTAGAGGTGGATCTCCAAAAAACCTACGGAAATTTGTCGGTAAGATGCTATGTAACCTGATTGATATAAGAGGGTGAACTTGTCATGCTTGTTGCGCAAGGGGCAGAGCGTTCTTTCCTGAAAGAGGTCGTTTTGTCGAAGAAAGTGTGGACCCCATCGAACAAAAATTGCTTTAGAAATTGTTTTTTTTAATATTTTTTTTGATATTTTTCGTAAGAATAACAACAACAAAAATAATTGGCAAATCGAGTATAAAGGCTTTCGATAAAAAGCTACAAGACAATGATCATTGCATATGTAAGTTATCTAAGTCAGTATAGCATTTCTGCCTCAGGTTTGTTATGACCATCACACGTATAATGTCATTAGGCGTGTATGTATAATTATTTGAAGAGTAAGATACTTGTTATTTGGTAAGCTTTGGTACTCAGTTTATAGAAATGTTAAGACTTTTTTGAATTAATAATTTAAGATATAGTAGTACATCGCATCCCCCCTTCTTCTTTTTCCATTTATTTAAGCATAGGGTATTGCAATCTTCAAACATACCTTTTGTCTTTTAACCCTTGCATGATACCTTCCAGGATTTAATTACCATTATCTCAAATAATTTCTGCGACATAGCAATGATGACGATGTAGCGGTAGACACTATCCCTTTTCTTAGATGTTGCCACCATATCGCATCATAATTTGTTTTAAAGGGATAGTTGAGTTCTGTTTTCAGACTTTTTATTGCTCTTATTCTTATCTATGACATTTCTAGTGCCCTTTTAGGACCTAAAATTGCTATGAAGGTATATTTTAGACCCCAAAATGTGTGAAATTTAGCCAGTACGACCATACCAATTCAGCTCCACTTTAAAAAAAATACGGTGACCGTTAATTAATTAATTAATTAAAAATAAACAATAAATGGGCCGGCTGGTTGTGCGTAATATAACCAACACGAAAATGCCAACAAAAAAGCCAACATCGGCATTGGCTGAAATACGACGTAAAAGGCGCTATTTCATTTTTTCAACAGCTTTTTCCAATTATGTAATATTTGTGGTGGTACACAAGTATTAGAACTCGTTATATTTATGGATACTTCAGCCGTCTCTGAACCGTTTTTGATCAAACAAATATAATTTTGTCATTTAAATTGTACAATGTTCTTTCAAATTTGACACTTTTATTATCTCACACAAAAAATATTTTGTGTAGCGCCCTCTGCAACAGAACTCAACTATCCCTTTAACAATGGCTTTCTTCCACTACTAGCAAACTATGCAGAAGCTGACGTCGTCGGTCCGCGTGATGCGCCGCTTCCAGCAATGGAGTGGCATCCGGGAAACCAGGGACAGGGAGCTGCTCGAAGCCAACCAGGGTTACGTAACAACCTGGTCCTGCCTGCAGTGCCTGGTGATCATGGGCGCCGCCATGGTACAGGTCTACTTTCTCAGGAGTTTCTTCAATACGGCCAAACTGACCCCCAATCAGAAGCCGAGGTGCTAGCGAAGGGTTGTAAACTAGAATTAACACGATCGCAAAGACTTTCAAGAAATCACCTCAAGGGCAGTTTCAATAATTTGTTTGTTTGTTTATTTTATTTTAGCACGGTGGCATACTTCAGCCAATGACTGTTCTTCACCATGGCCGTGATAATAATGATAATACTTATTATATTTGCATATATAGCGCCTAACACTAAATCATAAGTCTATAAGCGCTCTACAATAATGCAGCATATTTACCCTGGCCTTAGCAGAGCAGCTGCCACGCGCTCTGCGTTTCAAGGAATAAATTCCTACCATGTCCCCATTTACTTCACCTGGGTGGCGTGTTGCAAATGTAGATCATGTCTTGCCAAAGAACATTAGTGTATTGCCTATATAAATCATGCTTGGATTACGTAATGCATCATTGGCATTGGACTTCGCGCATTCCAATAGGGGACACACACTGTCATAGGTTGATTTCTTTAAAGTATTTGCTATCGTGTAAATGGATCGAAAAAGCAGCTAATCCCAGTGACGCATCCATCATTAAATATAACTGGCGTAGCCACCCTTTTTTGTTAAAGGTCCCGATTTAATACACTCATATTTTATGGAGACGCCACTATATTGTGATATTTCTTGGAGCAGTATTTGATTTCATTCAAAATGTTATTCTTCTTTATAATGATGTAAAATTGTACAGTGTTTATTTTATGATGTAACCAAACTACTCAGAAGCTAAGAAAGTGTCAAATCAATTTCAGAGCTTTTGTTCAGAATTTCCCTTTTTTTTTTAAAGGTTCTAATTTTACAAAACATTCTGATGTTGTTTTGAAATAGAAATTA
This sequence comes from Strongylocentrotus droebachiensis, assembly GCA_035222895.1. Lineage (NCBI taxonomy): Eukaryota > Metazoa > Echinodermata > Echinoidea > Camarodonta > Strongylocentrotidae > Strongylocentrotus > Strongylocentrotus droebachiensis. Next base: position 75,468 of record JAVYIG010003030.1, read on the forward strand.
AAAAAATAGAAATAAAAAATGATAACATCATGGAAATTGTAAACAGTGGGGAAATAGTTTCATCCTTTAATCATGCAATGAGACGGGATAAATGCCATGATACGCCAATCAACTTTAAAGAATCATCTTTTTCAATGTTTATAGTAATGCCGCAACCCGGATTTGTGTTGATGGTAGTGGTGGTGGTGGTGGTGATGCTACTGATGGTGGTGTTGGTGGAGTTTTATAAGTAGTAGTAAAATTAGCATTAAGAAGTAGTAGAAGCAGTTGTAAGTAGCAGTTCTTATTATTATTAGTAGTAGTAGTAGCAGTAGAAGTAGAAGTAGTAGTAGTAGTAGTAGTAGTAGTAGTAGTTAGTAAACGCAGTAGTGATAGTAGCAGTGGTGGTGGTGGTGGTGGTGGTGGTGGTGGTGGTAGTGGTATATAATGGGCTCTAATTTACACCGTGGATTATCCACTGTGTTTGTATAGGGATTGTATTGCCCTTCTTTTATCTAATTTTCTTTTCTGGCTGCACCAATGTATTCCACTTCTTATTAATTCTGAAATGATATATTTAATTTTTGTTCTCTTTTCTTTTTAATTGTGCTGATAATTACTCGAGGTACGTATTTCAATATACAACTGATTCTTTTTTTCAATCGAATCAGGTACTTTGTGCATACGTATTTTGTTTTTTCTTATCAATTTTGTTCAGAACCATTCAAAACTCGATTCATGCATAAACTGTCTTCCAACTGTTAGTGTCTTGAAACATGCAACAACTGAAACTATATTGTGTAAAATCGTAAGCCTTTTCAAAATACAATATAAAACCTGTAAATAAAAATCACATTTTTAGTCATATTAATCCTTTCTTAGTGGCCACCTGTCTTTATAATGGTCACATATATTGGATACCTCTAGAAGGAAACGCGTGTTGAAGAACCTCTTTATAAAGGTCACATGTCTACAGTGGCCACTCTCTGTGTTTCCCTTGAGTTACCTTAATTATTAGCATGACTATGAGTAGAGAATCATTTCATGTGTGTGTGTCAATCGTACTTTGATGGTGCAATATTTCTTTTGACGCATAATGAGAACTAAAAAGATATTACTCGTGTTTCAATTTGTTAATGGTGCAATTTCTTTTTTGGTGCATTATTAGGTGTAGAGAGTTATTTCTTGTGTTTAAAATAAATTGTTAATGGTGCAATATTTTTGACGAATTAATTTTCTTGTCATGTTGAACGATGTTATGCAATCGATCTTCCTCCGATGTAAATAGTCCTTGGAACATTTATCAATAATTTCATGTGATTTATTTGATATTCCTAATCAAATTTTCTACACATATACTATTGCTGTTGTTTTCTTTGTTCGTCGTTCCTGCAACATTGCAAACTTTTTCAGCTCTATTAAACATGACAAAATGATAAAATTAAATCCATTTGATGTGGTTGTTGGTGGTGGTGGTGATGTTGTTGTTGATTGGTTCTTCAGGTTGTGAAGCGAGCGAATAGAAAACAAAGAGTGAAAGGATTAATGAGAGATGACAAGAAGTGGGTGACAGAGTTCCAGAGAGACAGAGAGAAAGGAGGGGTGAGAGAGAGAGAGAGAGAGAGAGAGAGAGAGAGAAAGAGAGAGAAGAAGAAAAAAGGGAGAGGAAATGAGAGTGAGATAAAGGGGGTAAGAGCGTGGGTTTAGGGGGAATATTGGAAGAAGGGGAGACTTTTTTTCTTCTGAAGTGTGAATTTAAGAGTTAGCAAATGCAATATCCACTTCAACTGTTTAGTTCCTTATAGTTTTCATCTTCACACTCCCCCCCCTCTCTCTCTCTCTCCCTCCCTCTCTACCGCTATTGTTATATATACCTACCAACCTACCTATATATCTATCTATCCACTCTATCAATCAATTAGCCAATCTATCTATCCTCCCATCTCTCGCCCTTTCTCCCTCTCTTTCATCTGTTCCTGTTTTCTAAGTCCAACTGTCTATCTTGTTTGATATATCCCGTTTCGTTCTCGTTCCATTTCATTGCCGATTATTAACTGATATTTATTTATTTGCCCCAGTGTTAAGAAATAAATGTAAAGATTATTTTTATGTTGGATTTTGTATACAATGCACCAAAAGGTTCATTCATTCAACGATCATAAATATCGGTATTAAACTCACGTCATTTTTAAAGTCAATCAGCATTATTATACGTTTTAGAAGAGCGTCCTCTATCGTCACACCTCTAAAGATTTCTATTCAAGATGATAAGGAACCGTCAAGGTATCATAAGCGTGTTTATAAAAAGAATTATATGCAAGAAGAAACATCCTCACGAATTGCTATCTATTATTAATGATTCTCTGAACTTATTCAATTTAAATTTATTTTACCATCTGTAAATTGAGTGGGAGATTTGGAACATTGGGTAAGAGGAATGCACGTTCATAGCCCCTTCCTTCTTGCAATAATATTGCTCATTCTGCCACTAATGCTTAATAATGCAGGCAGGCTGTATTTATAAACCGATTGACCTGTGTTGATCAATTCTTGATCCCTCACTATTAAATAAATTAAAGTATAAAATATGATGATCGAATGATACGACTATTCGTATAACCTATGGTTGTATACCAAAGATATAGTGTCAGACGGGCGACGTCAAGAAAGCTATAAAAAGGGCTGAGAAGACGAAGAAGAACTAATAAAATTGAGGGAGGAGAATGATAGAAAGACTAAAAGAGAGAGAGAAAGAGAGAGAGAGTGAGAGAAGCATATGGCAAATGAAGAGAGAGAGAGAGATGGAGAGAGAGAAAGAGGGAGGGGCAGATAGAGAGAGGGAGACCATAATACTAAAGATTGCAATCTTTGTCATATCTCTACGAGAAAGACACACACAGGTGGGGGGGTCTAAGAGGTGGTGGTGATGAAAATATCAGAATAAACAAAATGATTATGTGAAAATTAAATGGCAAATTGAATTAAATTTGAATTAGATTTAGTTTTACTGGCGATCGATATCTCCCTCTCACCTTCCCAGACCTTTACCGCTTCGTGTATTACCATTGCCCTAATTTCTGCCTCAAATGTATTCTCTTTTTGTCCCTCTCTCTCTCTCTCTCTCTCTCTCTCGCTATCTTCTTACTCCCCCTCTCTCTCTCTCTCTCTCTTTCTCTCCCTTCTCCTTTTCTCTTTCTCTCTGTATATTCCCGTTCTCCCTTTCCCACTCACTCTCTCTCTCTCTCTCTCTCTCTCTCAGAAGTTCACAGTCATGGTAAGTTATATATACGAAATGACTTGTGACAAAAAAAAATAAAGCAATTGTGATAGCCTTGCCCTTAACCTCTTCAAATGTGTGAACATTACAAAAAAGATGTATCACATTTACGTACTATGATAATGAACTGGATGTGACAACTGGGTGTTGACATTGCCATTGAGATTTGTTTTAATACTTTTATCGTGTTGAATAGTGTAGTTATCAAAAAAGGGTTGTAAGGATAGGAAATCAGTCAACACAGTACATAAAGACAAATCATGACAATGGATTGTTTTGTTTTTCTGCACCATATTATATTTATATAGGCACCAATCATGTTGAAAAAAGAAAAGTTCATCATAATATAAATTTCATCCGTCACAAAATATCATCGGAAAATAATGAGAGCATACATACGTCAGGTCACAAAATAAATGAATTATTCTTTATATTCTTTCTATAGTATTGAAAACAAACACAAACGCCACTATTCACACAACAATCGCTTCTCATTGAAACACAGAACAGTTACATTACATACATATAATATAAAGATCAGGTAATTCATACGTATATTTAGTCATCATAATTATCTCAAGGAAATTGAATTGACATCACACCTTTAAACTCACATTGGACACGATACGAAGACATTTTATATAGGAAGAATGTGTGTACAAAACTGTGAACAATTGTATAAGACAAATAGTGAGATATAAATGTTCAATTCCATTTTATTCCTTGTTAAGATCGATATTTCCTTTACCCTTGATCATGTTCATCTGTTCACGAAAACGGTAAAAAAATTATATACACTATTAATTATGCGTGTAAATTGTACCAGGAACAAATGCATCTTCATAACCTATACATCACAATGTCACGCTCGACCCCCCCCCCCCCGTCCCTCCCCTCACTTCAACATAACAATGAAAACCACATCTTTTCGTTACTTCTTGATACCTCCCCTTCTGAAATTTAGTGTTTACGACATAGCCCATTTTTACTCTTCACAAGCACATGAAACAAGCACGACACATCTCACTCGCGCACGACTATGTATAATTTCCAAATATATTGGGAAATTATTGGGAAAGTATATATCATTTCAAAATATGTTCGGAAACTACGAACATTGTATTCAGTAGTGAACAGGTTATTGGATACTGTACAAATTAAATTAAATAAGTACAATTCAACATGGCGTCATTTAAAGTTGATTTATAAGCAGTACATATCCTCAAACTGCTAGCGAACAGAGCAACAAGACCAAGCTCTGTAATGATTAGGATCTCTGTCCAGTAGTGCCGTGTTTGTGCCATCGAACTGGATCGACCAAATCAATTGATTCATAATATATATATAATATTTTATCCGTAACATGAGAGTAATTTTAATAGTTTCATACTATTAATTAAATATAATGTTAACTGTTATTGTATAATTGTTCTAAATGGGGGCACGCTACAAGAGTCCTATCTCGCACCCCTGGGCAACGTGTCTGACACGGCCGGTTGTAGCAACTACTCCGAAGATCAAGTTACATTAATCTTGATCTAAGGAAAAACGAACGAACAAGCAGTACATGTTCCTTTGGTAAATGTTTCAATGACAAACAATTTGCAAGGGAAACCAAAAAAATGGTCTTTATAGTGAGGTGGTCACTAAAGCAGACTTGACTGTATTTAAAAATTGTCCTTCTTACTTGCAAACCTCGAGGGCCCTTTGCAGTTGATAGTATACAGCCGTGGACTAAAAGAAGTCGACTGTACTTTACAAAGCATTTAAAATAAACCGATCTCCTGGTTGGTCTAACAGACATCAGTGTGTTTTACTAATAAAAACAAGTATACGTGTAATTAAAACGCTGAGAGCGTTAGACCCAGGAAATCATATGAAACATATGAAAATGTATGTGCCATGGGGACTGACTGAGTAATTACGAGTCCAGTGGGCACAACAGCGAATGATGCTGATGTGATAACAAAATTATAGAGAAACAATGTATAAAAGGGACAATTACAAGGGGAAACGAACGGAAGACGAAGAACCAACCACGGAGGAGATGAAGTACGTGATATCATTGATTGATTGATTTATTTATTTACAAACCACTTGTAAGATGGAACACCCTTTTCGGCACGAGTGTGTATTTTTTTATAGAGGTCCACACGAAACGACAGATGAGGGAAATGATGAAGAAGCAGAGAAAGAACATAGGAAGAGGAAAAAGGGAAGAACATATGAAGAGGAGAAAACGAAGAAGGTAGAAGTCCAGAGAGAACGAGGAAAATGGGGAAAGAACAAGGAGAGGACAAGCTAAAAGTAAAAGAAAAATAAAGGTAAGGAGAGAGAAAGACAGGGACAGGGGGAGAGACCTAATATAATGTCAAATACATAATCATAATTCTGAATGTTGCACGCTATTGTCTGTACCAAAACGAAACACATGAAGACAAAATGTGTTTTTAATCAGAAAACCATTAAAATCCCATGGGCCAGTTCGCACACATTTACATGACGTTGTAACGACCTACATGAATTTCATTGCGAGGAAATTCTGCACATGTCATTCCATTTTATCAAGTGGGCTTTCTCTGAGAGAATTATTTCTAGTCTGATGTTCAAAACAGTAATTCAACTCAGCTTTACAATACAGTCCTTTAAAATATCATTCTTGGTCCGTTACCAGTAGTAATTACCGTGTACACTCTGACTGGTGGGGTCAGCTGGTGGAAGGCAGCATATGCGGGTCTTTTGCTTCAAATAAGTACACAAGTCGCCCTGTCCTTCTCGCTATATCATACGCTGTTTCGGCCGCCGCATTCTTCAACGTCGTATCAATATAGCGACTCATGAGTAATAAGCTAATCACCTCCTCCGACTCAGCGCTACACGCCGCCAAGTGTAACGGCGTCTGTCCGCCGTTCGTCATGGCGTTAACGTCGCATCCGGCTTGAACGAGTAGCGACGCGACGCACGGATTGTTCCAACGCGCAGCACAGTGTATAGGTTGCCAACCGTCCGTAGTCTGCGCGCACATGTCTGCACCTCTTTCAAGAAGGAACTCGACCATTGCGGTGTGGCCGTTGTACGTTGCGCGGTGCAACGGCGTGTAACCGTCCTCGTCCTTTACCCCAATGAGGGTTGGTGTGCTATCCAGCAAATCCTTGGCTGTCTCAATCTCGTTATTCTCCGCTGCCCATAGTATCCGCTTCGTGGTATCATTCTCAATATCCTCATTAATCTTGCTATCCTCCTCTGGATCATCATCATCCCAGACACTCTTCCAACTCCCTCTCCTTTGCTTCTTCTCCTTCTCCGATTCCATAATGTTCAACAAAAACTCTGTATCCCTTCTCGCCTTCCTGGCAGTCTCCTCATCATCCTCATCGTTATCATCGGTAACCTCGCCACGATTCTGTCTCTCAATGCCGGCCTGGAAGAGTCTCTCAAGTCTCTCTTTGTTCGATTCATTGCTTGGGACTAACTGTCCGCTCAGGTCCAGTTCCAGTTCCCCGCAGTCTTCTACCGTTATACAGCGTTCAGGTGTCGTGACGCCCTCTACGTCGATCTCAACACCACCTACAGCTCCACCTTCTCCTTCATCATCTTCCTCCTCCTCCTCCTCTTTTTCATCTTTTTTCCTTCGCAGAGCTTCTTCTTGCTTAAAGGTCAGGTCCGTTCCTATCCGAGGGACACTCAACCTTCGATCCGTGCGGTGTCGGGCTACTCGTTCACGGAACTCCTTGTCCAAGCTCTCCACACTCTCGCTGAGTTCCTTGGTTTGTTCGCTACATACATCCATCATGGTAAAGCCTACAAGTTGTTTCCTACAATAATCAGCAAGTCCACCTTGATCTAGCTTCCAAAAAGTGAGAATTCAGCAGAAAATTGTTGCCATATGGTTATCCAGTGAGACTTACAATTCTGGGTAATCATAAATCTGACGGAGCCGTTTCATTAAAACAGTTATTTACAATTTTCACGAGTTTCATGCAGATGACTTTTTTTAACTGAGGGTAAAATTCCAAGTATCTCAATGCTCGTAATTTGCGAGATCCAAAGCTACTTCTTTCTTCACAACCTGAGAAAAATTCTCCATACAAATAAAGATGCACCAAGATGTCGTTTCCCAGTCCGTCAAGTACTATGGCGAAAGCAATACGTCTGCTGGTAGAAAGAAATTAATTTCCTTGATGTGACATCAAACATTGCCCGATTGCTTCTGAGATGTTTGCACGTCTTCCGTAAATTGGCAATCAACCGGTAATAACGGGTCTTGATCTGTCAAAATTTCAGGTTTAGTAGGGTCTTAAATAGGGCATTGGTACGGGAAGCTGTCTCCATGCGTCGTCTATATATCTTCCTCTCGTCCTGGGTGACTCTGCGCTGGTTTAATGTGCCCTCATTATACAGACGCCGAATTGCGATCTGCATTTGAGCAAGATAAAGGGGGAAATGGGACAGAGAGATGGGAGAGATGCAAGCAAGATGGAAAGAGAGAGAGAAAGAGAGAGGAGGAGATGGAGAGAGGAGGAGATGGAGAGAGGAGTAGTGTGAGTGATAGACAGGAAGCGATAGAGAAAATAGAAAGAGGGGAGGAAGGGATCGAGAGATATGGAGATGGGAGAGACAGAGATAGAAACACAAAAATGTTCATGTTAATTAAAGCCTTTCAATAATACAGACGAGAATTGCCGAACAACTTTTAAACAAAGTTAAAGTATAAATGGATCTTTTCCATAAATGTAAAATGTTATTTTCACTTTACAAACATATTGCATGAAACAATAAATAAAACAATGGTTTTGGTCATTTTATGTGTACAATAAGCAGAACAACGTCCTCGATTATGGCAATTCGCAATACTTTTTTTACGTACGTGACAGACAAAACATAACGATGCTCAAGAAGAGACAGAAATGTGGGTTGTAAAGAACATGAAGATTGAATTCCTTTCAAAGCATCGCGTAATTAAGAGATAAGAGGTTGTTTTTTTATTCCACCGAGATGTTCCAATTAGCTCAACTCGTTCAATTACAAATTGTGATTTGAAGCAGACAGCTCAGCACGCCATTGCTCTATCTTATTGCAGCAAGTGGCGTAGCCAAGTTCCAGACAATGAGGGGGCACTGGGTCATCAGGGGGGGGGGGCGGGAAGGTCTGCTAGTACTATGTGTGAATGAAGTGCGAGAGAACAAGCCCATCAAAGGGGGGGGGGGGTGGAATAGCATCATAATAATGACTTTCCTGGATCCTGTTTCATAAAACTTGTTTTCAATGACAAATGCTAAATTTCTATGATAAATTTGCTCTCAGCCAATCAGATGCCACGATTTCAGTAGCTTATAACAGTAGCTTGTAACTTGTTATTGATATCAAGTTTTATGAAACAGGGCCCAGATCTCAAAGAAAAGTAAAGCATTACACTTGGTATATCGTCTTCTTTTACGTTGCCCTTCTATTTCCTTCCCCATTACGATCACAAAGACCTTCGAAAAGTCAACTCAAGGCAAGGGCAATTTAAATGGATATTGTATATTCTACATAAATTTGGTTGGATTACGTAATTCGTAATTCAAACATTCGCACATTTTAATGAGTGGTAAACAAGGCTTTGAATTTTCGAAAGTCTTTGTAATTATGTTAGTGTATGAAAACGAGAAAAATGTACATAATTAAAAGACAATAAATGAGCATTAGTCCTTTACATGTAACTCCCTCCCCAAAAATGTGAATATTGAACATCATCTCCTTTTCACGTTACCACCCATCCCCCTCCCCCCCCCCTCTCACTTTCTTTAACTTTATCTATTTATCCCCCCCCCCCTCTGATTAAGAGTAAGGGGGTACTTTCCCCCGTGCTCCCCGTAGCTACACCGCCGTCTTACTGCATGCGCGTACGTGTTGCAGAGAAGAAGACGGGAGTCTCTTCGCGAGGAAAGTGAGAGGAAGTAGGTCAGGAAGTCTGTCTGTTGTGATGATAACTGATCTTGCTGCGGGCAGAGCAAACATTCCGTCGTTCTATTGGGTTGTCGGTTGGTGTAGCCTGCTAACTCCTCGATGCCTTCCAGAATTTGTTTATTCTACTTACAAACAGCCCCCCCCCCCACCCCCCCCCCCCACCCCCCCCTCAACATACACACCCAAAAACGCACGCACACACAGTTGCGTGCGTCTTCTATTACTAGTGCATTACCTTGCCGTTTAGTCGACTCCTGCCTCCGTCCCGCCAAAATCTCTTCCCATCTTTTTAGAATCGGATAGGCAACCTCTTTCCCCGCATGCCCATCCGTTTAAACATATAACTGTGTGCTCTTAAACTTTAAAGAGGCAAAGTAGTGGGCTCTCATATGAAATTTGACACCATTCGGGTGCTCGCCCAATAACAGACGTTGCCAATCACCGGGATAAGCCTTCAGTTCTATAACCAACAGGCGTTAAGTAATGCTCTACATTTTTCACTTTTTTCGGATCAGCCCATATGGAAAGTCATTATCTTACATTTCCCTCACCCGAAGACTCTCCAAGAGACAATGGGGATTTATTCGATGGGACCACGGGTTTGTTATGTGCAAAACTTGTACACCCATTAATGGTATTTCCACCAAGTCTGGTGTCAGCGAATTATGACCTACTGCAAATGGAAACTAATGATCACCTCCCTTTAAAATTAAGGCTCGTTCGCATATGCCGCCGTTTACCGCAGCGTATCTGAACGCGGTTTACAACTATATACCTGTTCAACTACACTGTTGCTCATGAAAATAGAATCATTTTTCTTTACCTGTTTTCATTGAAAGATTGAGACAATGTGATATATTCTTGACATATATGGTTTATATCTTCTTGGAAACTTATTGATCAATCAAAAGAGTCATAAAGATCGATCAATAAAGCTCCGGCAAAATATTAACTTTATCTATAAAAAATAAATAATATTGTTGCAATCATTTCATGAAAAGAGGTAGAGAAAAATGATTCCAACTTTACGAGCAACCGTATTTCGTCTTGTGAGGCGAATTCACCTAACCTCGGATAACTATAATGTATTAAGGAGACTCTTTCATTCTTCGTTATAGTCTTCCGCATTTGTATATGTCTGGTTGTGTATCCCCTTCCATTTTCACTTCGACATATCTCTCAATGGTAAATAATCCCATCATTCGTCACTCACATACCGTGAGGCCATCTAAAACATTGCTGGGTGTATAGTGACGTATGCTCGCCTCTACTCACAATGCTGATTCCTCCCAAAGTTACTTAAAGTTGATACTCTAAGACAATCCCAAATACTGAGATAATTACATAAATAGAAAGCTTTTAACCCCCATAATAACACCAAATGGTGTCCACCCGACAAAACAAGTTTAGAATAATGAAATTATTCGAGTAAACTCTACCAAAATATCTAAGTCTGAAACCCGGAAGTGCACGTAGAGTCGGGCCTCTATCCGTGACGTCACGAACGGGAGTCATGGGCTCAGTGAGAGTGAATGGCAGTGATATCCCTACGTAAATGCTATCCTGTCAGAGCTTAGATTTGTTGTTGTTAAGGAGTATATTTGATGGATTTTCTGTTTTCATTTGATTGAAGAATAACAAAGCAATATTTTCCAGTCGCTGATTTCTTTTTATATCCCCATATTCACCTATTTGGTAGAGATTTAAAACGAGTTTACTGCTTAGGAATTAAAGTTAAATCGTGCACGTATGAATAGGCGGATGCATTATAATTATTGTCATCAGATAAGGTACAGGAGCAGTTTTGTAAAACGAATAGGTCTAGAACTATGATAGTAATTATCATAGATGTGTGTGACTGCCTCAAAAAAGGATACAGTACCAGTTAAACATTTTATGTGGTAAAATATCAAACTTGAACGAGATCATGCAAGCGCGCTTCCTCTATAATATTTTGGCGAGTGATGCGGCTCTTGCATGAACGTTCGTGAAGCGAGCAGAATCGAGAGATAAGACCAAGCCGCTGCTCTAGGCGCTGCTTGCTTGTGATGGAACGTACGTGCGCTAGTTATATGTTTATCGGCAATTGCAAGAGAATGAAAGCGACGTTGCCAGCTAAGAAAAACAACTAACAAAGACTTGCTCCTGACTACCGGTGTCAGAATTGGTAGATGAAGAATCTTCAGGACCAAGGAAGGCGAAAGACATGGGAAAAAGGAAGAAGAAACCATCGGGAGATCGCTGTAGTGTACGGGTAATGAACTGTGCATGGGTAGACAGCTATACTGTTCACTCCGTGCCTGGGCCGATTTCAACACCAAAACAAAAATTACATGGTGAAAATATCGACTAATAGCACATCGTTGGCATATATATGTCATAATTTTTAAAAGGGGAATTGATATTAATACTATGAAGTACTAGGGGAAGGTAAAGAATTGTACATAGAATTATGATTTATTAGACTTTTCAGCCTTTGAAACAAAAATATGCAGAAAATCGTATCACTCTGCACATGTTTGCTATGGAGCATCCGGGTACGTGAATATACTCTCTCCCGGACGTGAGGTCACAAATAGTAGACCAGCGCCGTGACTGATTTTCTATGCAAAGAGAGGCGGATATTTTCAACATTTCAATTGAGGATTTCGAGTAGACAGAATTTTTTTGTGATATACTAAGTAATTGAAAAACTTAAAAATAACATATACTTGCCGTAGGTAACAAATTAAGGGACATTTATTTGCTTAGAGTATCAACTTTAAGCTTATCTTGAATTTTCTCTCTCTGTGTCTGTTGCCCCTTTCTCTCTATCTCTCTCCATCTCTCATTCCCCTCTCTCTTTCTTTCTCTCTCTCCCACTCAATATCTCTCACATACACGCGGACATACAACGATCTCTTACTTTCCCACACACATTATATCGCGCCCACACAATCTTCTCTTTTCTCTCTCTCTATCTCCCTCTCATATTTTTCTCGATTCCTTTATATATTCTGTTTATCAGATATATGTTTGTCACTACTTCTCACTATCTCGATCTCTCCATGCACCCTTCCTGTCTCACTCTATCTTTCCCTATCTCTCCCTCTCTCTTTATCTTCCTCTCTCTCCCCCCCTCTCTCTCTCTCTCTCTCTCTCCCTCTCTCTCTCTCCCCCTCTCTCTCTCTCTCTCTCTCTCCCCCCTCTCTCTCTCTCTCTCTCTCCCTCTCTCTCTCTCTCTCTATATATCTCCCCCCCTGCTCTCCCTCCCCTTCTCTCCTTCTCTCCCCCCGTTTTACTCTTTATTGTGCTTATACTTGTTTTGTTTCCTATGTGCAAGAGAAAATTGCCATCAAATTCCAATAGCCTGCTACCAATTAGTTTATCATTTAATTCATTAATTGTTATGCTGAGTATGCTCTCTATTTTTCATTTGGCTGTCTGGCTACTAATTGTATCAACAAATTAAACACCCCCCCCCCCCCCTCATTCCACATTGCAACTGCTGAAGTTTGTATTTGTTTCCATGATAGACAAGATATAACTTCTAACAAAACACTTTTTGCACAATGCGTTGACTTAAAGAACAATACAAAAAAATATAGACAAATCAGAATATAACTCGCAAAGAAACTCACCGCAACTAATATTTTTCTGTAATCCGCATAAACTAATCAAATATTTGTAGCGCGTTGTCATGTATAAAGCATGCACCGACTGACTGTATTAATACGATCGCGATTCAAAGGAGCAGATTCCTGGGATAGAAGAACATTTTCGAAATCTCATCATGCATATTTCATTTCATATTTCATCGCACTTAAATTCATATTCCAGGCATGCTCAGTCACAGACCGCAGGAATTGAATTTTCCATACATCAAGAACTGAAGGAGAAGCAAGAGAACCATTACATCGCTCACAGTATCAAATGCACTGGTATCAACATTTCTAGTGTCAGGCAGAATTCTGTGCATAAGTCGTGTATGGACATGTGATATAAATTGCTTAGAAGCAAAGACTTGGTGAATCTTTCGTTATTATTGTTGTTGTTAATAAATAAATAATAATAATAATAATAATAATAATAATTGTTGTTGTTGTTGTTGTTGCTGTTGTTATTGCCAATGATATTGTTAGTGTTGTTGTTGTTGTTGTTGTCTTGCAAAGCGCATATTTCGTCATATCTAATTATGCCTAGGCCAACATATGTTTTGAGAAATTTAGTACTCCATTCGTTCTCAGCATACATCAACTAGCTCATTGCAATCCATTAATGTATTTCTCTTTAATAAATAAAAACTACATTATTAGGAACGATTGTTGTACAAGTAAATGGTTACGTAACAAGGTAAATGGAAATATGTACCAAGAAAGCAATCAGCTTGTCAGACTTAATCCACTTGAAGCTAATAGCTTGTATAATCGTGATAATCAATGGTGTAAAACAAAATATATAAATAATTTTACAGTAAGGAAAATGCAGATCATTTAAAGGATTATAAAAAGTCACCTGTGTCGAGAGTGACAAATACAGATAAAATACATTTACCACGCTCAAGCGCCTTAGGTATTAAGGGCACAGACTATACGATTCTACCCTCTTCGAGTGAACTACTATCCAACGATACAGTGCTCATATAAGCATCTTAGTTGCAAAAAGGTTTTTGTCTGGGGCGACATAAACAGTCTGTCTTCGTAGACTAACCGATTCTTTAATTAAGAACTACACTTCTTTAAAGAGTAGCTTGTTTTCTGGCGCGCCCCCGCTCACTTTGCCCTCAAGGAAACATTTAGCTGGAAGCGAGAACGACGACTCTTTAAATACAGCCCAAGTGATTTCATTAAACACTAATAAACTTAATTCTTTCGCAGCCTAAAGCGGCGTTTGCACGCACTGCGCCAACACGGACGCGCCATTTTGTAGAGTGGTGTACATCCATTATGCTTGGTGGCGATATATACTGTCATTTCATGGAGTTACTTATATACGTTCGGCGTACAAGAAAATGATCAGGCACCAGTCTCGTCTCGCGTGGCATCATTGACTGCTGGCCGTCTGAATTGTGCTTCGGATTTCGACACTCTCAGAGCAGAAGCCTCGGGCTGTTTAAGAAGCCAGTGCGATTTTAAGAAGATATACCCGAACCCTACCAACCCTCCTCGCCGACTAATATAATTAGTTATTTAGGGAGGCAAGTTACCATCACTAATGAGATACGGTGAAAGTAATATACCCTGCTATCCATGTGCATAAAGTGCGGTAAATGGGTGACATTTTGCAGAGATGTTTGCACGGGGGTAGCTATGGGTGGAAAGGGAGGGGGAGTAGAGGCGCACATCCCCCGAAGAAGAAACAAATATTATATTGACGAAAAAAGAGGGGAAAGACAAAGAGATGCAAGAGGAAGGTAATGTAAACAATTTTTTGTGTAAAGATGATACGAATCCCTTAGACATCCTCCTCTCGTTTAGTTTAGACTTGTTCTCTCGAGTTTCATCCATCTCACGAGACCGATCGATGCCCCTCCCCCCCCCCCCAACACACAAACACACACACGCACATACAAACACTTCCATGACACCAGTGCCGCCTCGCTATCAATGCTGCGCTGCTGGATTATGCATACAGGCTATGTTTCAGAACATTCCAGAAAGCAATGTTGAATGTTGTTATAAATGAGCGGCTCTTTTAGACATTACGCAGAGAGGAACAACTTTAGAAAGATCGCAGGGATGTATGATGTCATAATAATTGGCGCTCATTATCCCCCATTAGAGCAAATGAAGAAAAAAAAACCGACCTCTCTCCCTCTCTCTCTCTCTCCCTCTCTCTCTCTCTCTCTCTGCTTCGCTTGCCTAATCATTTCCATAATAATTATCAACCAAAATTCTGATACGGAGATCGCGTAACACGACTGAAAGTACTAACCTCTACACATAATTGAATGACAGTAAATCTGATGTTTAATTTGTAATACGACATACTGGCCTTGCAAATTAATCATGGTATTAGAGAACTGGATTATCCGACATTTATTTGAAATGAATGTTCCTTTGAAACAACTATATAAAAAGCGCAAGCCAGTCTATATTGGCCTTACAGTTTATGACATCACATACGCACAACTTCAATAAGCGACGATAACTGGGGGAAAGATAATGCCATTAATAATGATGGTAAGAGTAGTCCTATATGTTCACAAGCACATTTTCCACTACACACAAAAAGTTACGTCCACATAATTATGCAATCTAACGAAATTGTTTGATTTATGCTATGATAATGGTCACTATTAATGTGTCATTTACAATACATTTTCATAACGTTTCATTAATATATAACCTATTTATACTGACATATAATTTACTTATGTCTCTATTTACTCATGGTATGTACGCTTAGTCATGCACGACTAAGCAGCGGCAACACAAAGAAAATAACTATAGGTCAACAAATTAATGGGGCAATTGGGAGTGCTATACGGCACCCCTTTAAAATTCAAATCTTACTGCAGAGAGCCACTTACTAAATTGGCACCCGCGAAAGAAGATCGACACTCTAATAGGTGCGAGAGGCAGGTTATCAAAAGTGTGAATTAGCACGCTCCGTGTATTACGACTGCCTCCGAAATCTATTTTTGATTAATAGGAAGTCGAATGTTAAAACACTCCATATATTTTTATATACCGAATTCACACACAAATCTACAAAGAATGTTTGCCTTATCTTTATCTAGAGTAAAGATTGGTTAAAACATCACAGAAAATCTGAGACTGTTAATCCTCGCTGGAAAGTTGCATACACACATCCACGCTCGCACAAAAAAACTTTTAACACGTAAACCAATGGGGATCTCAGCGAAATTAACTATGCGGCCCGTGACTCGGGGCAACGGGCATCTTTATCATGAATTATATACCTCACTTAAGAAATCCAGCCATCTGATTGGTCGAAATTGCATTCATAAACTTTAACTATTCCTTTAAAATTCAAAAAAATAGTTCTAAAATCCCAGTTACCATGGTTACCGGAAAATAGTTCTTAAGTCCCAGTAACCATGGTTACCCATAGGTTTACATGTTAAAAAATGGTTTGAGCGATCGAGGATACCGTACGTGTGCGAAGAATTGGTCGGTATTTCCATACAAGACAAGACAATTCCAAACAAGACAAAAATGGCTAAAGAAAATCTCCCAAGATTTCAACTTATGAAATGCAAGACTCGCTGACTGCAACAACAACAAAAAGGGTACGTGAAATTATCCATAAACATGTTCGTTTAGTTGCTGAAAATGGAGTACCAGCATAGACGTAGACGAAAATAGAGTAGTAGATCTAGTCAGGGTGTCTGATCGCGCACCCGATGTTGTGTGCTAATTCTTCCCATAGAGTTTGCACGCAATACAGTCTTTATGCAGTCTACGTGCATTGCGCGACCATGCAAAAAAAGTCAAGTTTTTTTTTCTCAATTCGAGATTCAAACCTTTATCTGTTGTGATCCTGAAGGTGATACTCAATAAGTGAGGTGTCATATGAAAGCGCAGGTTCTTCTCCATATTACCCACAGGGCCGGCCCACCCCAAAATTTTAAAAATATCTTGCTTAGACTAGAATCTAGATCTAGTCTACTCTCAAAGATACACTCGTAAAAAAACAACCGTGCAGATAAAACTAGAGAAAGGCCAAGGTGGTGTCATTAGTTGACTCTTTTGTTTTCGGCATATAAAAGTATTAATGACTGCTTTAATATTCGAGAAAAAGTTGTTTTTATACGCTCTCGGGAAGGTTACAATTGGGCTATTGCCCTCGGGACGCCTCGGGCAATAGCACAATTCTAACCTTCCCTTGAGCGGATAAAAAAAACTATTTCTCTCAAAGCAGTCATTAATACTATACTATTGCCTGTTAACTGGCGCAACGGGCATATAGTTCGTTTCGTTGCGGGCATGGCTAAAATCACGACTCCAATTTCGCCCGACCATATGGCTAGATTTATTCAACATACTAAAGAGAGGTAATGTATAAAACACAATTCATTTTATTTTTTGTGAAAATAAGAGGAAAGGGCTTAAGTAAAGTATTAAGTGAGAGTGTATTATAGGGCTGATAAAGATAATTCCTTCAAAATGCTAAACAAAAATTAACGTAGACATGTATGATATATATTTATATATGATAGAGAAAATATTTTGCAAACTCAATCATACAAACGTGATCATTACAGAGAAGACTATTATCGTTTGCTAGAGGCAAAGAGCGTGAAGAAGGCGTATAGCTTACAAAGATGTTCAATTATGAACTCGAAACCCTAAACATTAGAAATAGAATTCAACGAAACGCAATAACATCAATCAAAACAATATTTATATATTGATCGAGAAAATATTTTGCTAGTCAATAATTCAAACATATTAGAGCGAAGAATATTCTTGTTTGCTAGGGGCAAAGAGCGTGAAGAGGACGCATAGCTCCCCTGTGGAAAGCAGAGAGGGCAATTCGGTTCCTTTGGCTATTTGTTCTCTCCAAAACATGAGATGTGCTCAGCCGTGTACGGTTCACTTTAGTTTGCAGGCACAAACCCTTGTCCGTCGTAGTGCGCTGCAAAGTGTCTGGACTGTGAGACTGTGTAGACTTCACGGTCTACTGTACTCCGTACGCTCTGTGCTATAGCTGCCCCTGACACAGACCGAGAGGGGCAAAGTTAGGCTCTACTCAAGGCTGTATGGAATTCTGTTTCAGTGTTAAAGCAACACTGTACTACTTATAGCTTCTTGCGCCCTCTATATAGCAAACAATACCTAATCGGTGCCTGTTGGTCCCCCATGATCCTCTTTTTCTTATGTTAATTGAGAGCTGATTTGATGAGATAACCTTCTGGCAGTGACCTTGCAGGGAGGTCTAATCCCCCTGGTCAAACTAGTAGAGACGGCTTTTAAATAGAGTCTATGCCGGAAGACTAGGCTCACCCCTCTTACCTGTCTCTTCGACCCAATTGATGGTGTTATGATCAGATGATCACTTCACCAAAAATAGCAAAATAAGACAGGCTTGCTCTCGAGATTGGTGCCCGCATTAACTCTCCCATCTTTCGTTCTTCGAAAACAATTACCCCCATCTTAAATGATGCATGGTTGATCAACGAGTCCCCCATCCTGCTTCAAGCTATCAAACTCTCGTTAGATCAAGAGGTACTTGTTTTTCCGAAGGTTCATAATTCCGAAACACAAATTTCCCATATCACAAGATTCAAATTTCATATTCACGAACATTATTTTGTTGCGTTGTTCCCAAGTTCCTCAGGTTCGTTAACCAAACAGTGGAATATGGCTCATTATTCCCTAGGTTCGTGATGCTGAAAATGAAATAGTGTTTACAGTTTTGTACACCGGTTGCGTTATTCCGAAGATTCGTTCACGGTAGTTTAACATCTTCAGTAGATCACAACGCAAAGGGTATGTTTGTCTGCATTTTCCCGCTCTTTTTTCTCGCGCTTTCTTTGCTCTCCCTCCCCACCCCCCCCCCCCCCTCTCTCTCTCTCTCTCTCTCTCTCCCTATCTATCTCTCTTCACCATTATCGCGAATATCTTCAACGAATCAACCTGAGGGCAATTCCAAGACCCTGTTGTATTGTCACTCGAAAGCAATGCTCGGATTACGTAATCTGTCATTGTCGTGTCTCTGTCATTCTATAGGTGACGCACACGATTTCTAAGAAATGTTGACTAAGGTTGATTTTTCCGAAAGTCTGTGTAATCCCGCCTCTCTCTCTCTCTCTCTCTCTCTCTCTCTCTCTCTATCTTCAACAAATCAACCTGAGGGCAATTTCAATGCCCATTTGTATTGTCACTCGAAAGCAATGCTCGGATTACGTAATCTGTCATTGCCGTGTCCCTGTCATTCTAAAGGTGACGCACAAGGCTTCGATGAAAGGATGATTTTTCTGAAAGTCTTTCCGATCCCGCTTCTCTCTCTCTCTCTCTCTCTCTCTCTCTCTCTCTCTCTCTATCTCTCATACACACTATCTCCCTCTTCTATATCTCTTAATGAATAATCATACAGTCATCAAGACTTGCTTGGATGTATGATGTATTGGTAAAAGTACAATAATTTCAATATACGCTACAAGAAAATCCGTAGCAATCGGTCCCATTTTAATACAGATTGTCTTCCTGTTAAATATTTGGTAATACCCAACTGGTGTTTCAAATGGTCGTTATACAGGCAATTCCCATAATTACTTCTTCAATCTAAAACAAAAGAGTTAGAAGTGTTCATTGCCATATGAGCACGTTTAAACCAAGAACAATATTCTATGCCAACAAGTTGTTATTGCCCTCCTTGAAAACCGTGAGTCCGAATATCTCACGGGTCTTCAAAAACGTTTGGAAACCAGCGTGAAAAATATTGATCTTGCCACCAGTGCTGAAATTAATCGATTTATACATAAACCATGACGTGGACAGGGGAATAAATAATGGCTCGACTCCTCCAGTGATATCATTTGCTTAAAGGTTATATGCGAACTGAGATGGGCTGCGCTCCCCCGATGGGCCAGTCCGATCGGTGATCAGAATTTCGCATCTGTAACATTTTGTCCCGAGTCTAATTTTCAAGACAGATGGTTCGGAATAGGGGCGTAGTTCCAATCCAGCCTTTGAGCGAGCATGTTGTATACAAAAATACACACACTTTTTCGTGTACACCAAAATGGTTCAGTATTTAAATTTAATCATATATGCCCATCAAGCATGCTTAAGAATGTTCAGCAAATATACTACAGAACGATTATCTTTTTCTGAATTGCTATGAAACATAAAAATAGTTTAAATGAGGTTAGGATGTCACTATTTCACTGTAGTGATCTGTACCCATCAGGCCTACTGTAATACTGAATTTATAAATTTACGACGAAGACGATATACTTCAGATTCTGAATAAATACAGAACGATCAAGTTTGTTTGATATAACATGAGGGGTTAAATAGAAAAAGGAAGTTAGTCCGTCAAAATTTAACAATATTGATTTATGCCCATCGACCCCCGGGAAACAAATTACACTTCCAAAATATTTATTATTTGTGACGAAGGAGACATAAGAAACTCAAGCAAAAAGGAGCAACCATCTTGATTTATGCCCATCACTGGCATCAGACCCTTGGAGATAAATTTAACTCCCTAAAATGAATATTATTTGTGACGAGGGAGACATAAAAAACTACAGAAAAAAAATGAATAGCCGTCTTTCTCTGAAGTGCTATAAGAGATAAATACGATGGGGGATAGAAAGTCACAATTTCACTCACATCAACTTTACCCATCACCACATATTTATGAATTGTCGACAAGTTATAGATGTTATATAGAAGTTATTCAAGATGAATTTAGCGCAAAAGAGGTTCGGATTATATATAACAATCAGGTCCTTTGAGACATATTTCCAAAAAATATATTTGTGACGAAGAATACAGAATTATTTTAGGATTCTTAAAGCCCCTCTAAAGTGTTGGGAGACCCACAAATTTCACTGAAATTGTATTATAATGTGAAAGCGGTTGTCATTTAAGACACGTTTCTGCAAGGATTTAAAAAAAAAATGTGTTTGAAGTCGAATATTTATGGATGCAAACACAATTTAGGTTATCTTCGTACAACATAAAGCCCAAATTATGTATTCTTTAATCAATAGTTGTCTTTGAACACATTTTTGGGGGAAATTTGAAGCGTATGTTAAATGACATCCTCTTTCACATTATGTTACAATTTAAATGAAAATGTCACGGTGGTCATCAAATTTTTGGCGATTTGGGGTGCTCCCAACACTTTAGAGGGGCTTTAAGCAAATGCTGAATGATTATCTATTTCTGAACTCTAAATGGGACGAATATAGCATAAATGAGGTTAGTACGTCACTACTTTACTGTAATGATCTATGACCATCGGATATCCATCCTATAAATCAGCTAGAAACCTGGAATTACTATCTTTGTCTCAAATGATTTGGACAAAAATATACCCTAGAGGAAATTAGAACCTCACTATTTCCGTGATTTAACAGTAATGATCTATGCATCAGGTCCTTCTTATAGACTAATTTTCTAAAATATGGTGCGTTAAGATACATTTTAAAAAATCTTCAGCAAATACAGAATAACTACCTCTGCCTGAAATGCTATGAAAGATGTTATAGAATAAAGGATATTATTACTTCACTGTTTAACAACTTTTTTAACAACATTTTTTTTAAAGTGAAGTGTGAAAAAGAATACAGCCTTAAAGTTTAAGTTGAGTTCTAATGATCTATATGCCCATCAGGCCCATCTAGACTAATTTCGAAAAGGTCAATGAATTCCAACGAGTATCACGTGATCTGCCTTGAAATCGGCAACGATCACGCGAAAATGTCAACGAGCTTCGATCAGACACCCGATCAATGAGAGCATGACCCGAGGAAAAACAAGAAAAGCTCGGCCCACCATTCTGCTGACTTACGTGAGCATCGTTGAGAGATAATGTTGAATTCTGACCGTGCAGTTTCATTTAGAAAGCAAATGTCTAGATGACCCGAGGAAAAACCGAGAAAAACTCGCTCTACCATTCCGCTGACTGTTCTAAGTGAGAATCATTGAAAGATAATGTTGAATTCTGACCGTGAAGTTTCATTTCGAAAGCATTTAATGTCTAGATGACCCGAGGAAAACCCCAGTATACCATTCTGCTGACTTTTCTACTTGATCATTGGAAGACACTGTTGAATCCTGCTCATGATTTTAATCGAGATGATGTTCTGAATGTTTGATCAAAATAATGGACTTAAGAATCATCAAATCATAAGAAATTCAGTGAAAGTAACCTTGCTGAAAATGATAAGTGACAAGCACTATATACTAGACACGGATTTGAGTATGGGAATTGGTCTAAAGTTGTATGTTTTATATGACGTTATTCAAAAGCACCCTCTTTTCTTTTCACATTGCTACTCTGTATTCCTCCACATGGCAATGGAAAGAATGAGGAATTTAATTTCTTTAACTTCTCTTGAAATTTTGTAAGATAAGTTTGAGGACTGTTATAAAATAGATCCGGCAGTTTTTATCGTAATAGAGGGCATTTTGATCACTGAAAGGCGTCATGAATACAAAAATATGTTTACATCTACTGTTACCAACTGAATTATTCATACCCTTACCAAGTTGTGTGATTTATTTTGTTTGTGAAAATTTAAAAATTTGTTCCGATTTATGTTTCTTGAGAATGAGACATATTAAGGCTTACATCCAGGAGTATTCAACAGAGGCCCTATTCAACCATACCACCTTTCATTCTAGAGTTATGAAAAGCAAGAAAACATCAAATTAAGGGGTATGAATAATTTAGTTGTCAACTCCAAATGTATGTTCATACAAACACACTGATTTACTCGATTATCTTTCATTAACCATTAATTCCTAGGCCATTGTATGACGCATGGTAGTTTTATTACGGTAATTTACTCTGCTTACACGTACTTCAGGTTCGGAAATAGATCACCGTATTTTTCTCTCAACCTTCCGTTCATGTTCTCGAATGTCTACTTAACATGATTTAAGAAAATCCTCGCCCATTAGTCCGTAGATTTATAAGTCATTGAAGATCTCGATCCTCTATTCTGGGACATGCGTTTGTCTTCGTTATCTACAAGGATGATGGCAGCCCCCAATGATTCAAAACATGGCAGACTTGATAAGAATTAGAGCAGAGTTTGGACGGGTGTACGATGTAGATCAACCACGGATGTATCAAATTGATAAAGACGGGTATCCGTTAAGAGTAAAAGCAATTAAATTCAAAAGGGGTTTAAATTTGTTAATTGTACTTAATGTAAATGAAATGTCAACGTGTATAGGAGTAATTAACCAACATTCTACCCCCCCCCCCTTCAACTGTAGTACATTTCTCATTTCTCTTTCTCTCTTAAACTGATCGCACATATTAATTCTGACAGACATCTGACCGACGTCAGAATATGTTATATAAGTCTTACTTATTCTACATTTCAAATGTAATTGTCGAGGTACATTCTCTCCCTATCTCATACTCGATCCCCTTCTTTTCTTTGTCTCTCTAATTCTCTATATTTGTTTCTCCCCCCCCCCCCCCATCCCACTGCCCTCTCTTCTCTTCCATTTCTCCCTTCCCCATCAACCCTCCTTCTTTCTTCACACTTGTTTTTCCATTTCTTCTGACCCTTATATGTTTATTTTCTACAACAATATCCTCCTTAAGCACATAATTCAAAGAATCACTTACTAGCAGTCCCATAATCTTAATTTCGTTCCACGCTCGCTCCTTTTTTCTCTCCATCTTCCTCATCATCACTCCTGCATCACTCCTGTATAATGAATTCTTGTCTCTTTTCAGGATTAAAAAAAATCAAACTAGGCGTCTACCCCTCGTGATGGATGTCTTTTCTGATGGGTTTAGTGGCTTGTGAGAATAAATCAAGGGTAGGGTTACCGAAAGACGAACTGATCTTGCAATTCTACCGGGACGGGACTAGATAACCAACACAAATAAGGAGCAGCGAAACTTCGAATGGAGTGGCATCACTTTCAATTATATATTAAGAAATTAGAGGTGAATGGCTCGCTAAATGTGCTTAAGAGCAATATAAAAACAAAAGCGCTCGGAAAAGATACAATTTGAGAAATAAATACGAAATGGTCTCCAATACTATCGGGAATAAATGACACCAAAGAAATTGAGTAACAGCGAAACTTCTAATGAAGTGGCATCACTTTCAATTCTATATCAAGAAGATAAGGGGAAAATTTTGGTGAAAAGCGATATGAAAACAGAAAATCTGTGATCTGTTTTTGTTTTCGTTAATAAGTAAATAAATATGATCCGATCTTCGAATACTACGTTGAATGATATTGTGACATAAAAAGAGGAGCAGCAAAAATTCGACTGATGTGGCATCATTTTCGATTTGTATATTATACAATTAAAGGAGAATGGCACAATATTCGTGAAACATGAAAACGGAAGTACTTTCCTAGAAAAGAGAAAACTTTTTGCGACAATCTTAAAGAACACATCTGCAAATACTATGAAACGACTTGACACAAAATACCCCTTAATATTCTCCCTTTTTGTGTTACGCTATCCGACTAATCACCATCAAACACTTTCATCAAGTTTTCAAGCAACAGGCACGGTTAACGATCATCAACGCAAAGTCATACATCTCGCGTTTATTAGGTTTCTGCCCCCGAATCTGTCTTCATAAAGGTGTTTTTTTTAAACCAATTTTAATTCCACCGAGACGGGGAATCATCAAAACGCTCTTAAGCACGAACCGCGCGAAATGTTTACCACTTTCCCCGGCGTCGTCTGGTGTGTCTGCTGAAAGCGAAACAGAGAATCATTGAATATTTGGCGTTCAATTAACACGGAGGGAAGTGCAATTTTAAATCACTCTTGCTCAATTAATATGACATGAAAATAGAAAGGTTGGATGTAAGGAAAGAAAAGAAGGGACGGAAAGAATTACGGATTGAAAATGTGAGGAAAAGATTATTTTTGTAAATGTTAAATCACAATTCAAAAGGGCCGAAGAGTGACCACTTTTTTCTTCTTCAAAAGGTCAGATTAACAATTCTAACAACCTTTGAATCCAGCATGTTAAAGTGTTAATCTGACCTTTTGAAAAAGTGATCACTCCTCGGTCTCTTTGAATGGTTACTTAACATTTTAATTTTTTAGAATGTCCTGGCGTACATGCATAGGGTTTCTAGTCGATATAAAAACATATTTTAGATCAATATTTACCTCAAATCAATTGCTACGTTAAACAAGTATCTCTCATACCTAACACATTATCCATGTAAGTACATGATTGACAGACTGGGTAGGTCGAGGTTATTTTCTTTCCTTTTTTCATAAATAAAATACCAAAAGGAGAGAAATAAAAGGGATATGGGAATGTGAAGTGAAAAGATGATGATAAGACAAGATTCGACATACACCCTGCTTTCACTCAGCCATTGGCTTTTACACGTGGAAAGAACCGTTTTCCCCTCCTCCTCCTCATTCCTGTAACCCCCCACCCCCCCCCCCCCCCCTCCGCTCCTAAAATCAGTGCTCCCTTAATGTCTGGACCATGCTACGCCTCTGGCAAATAAAATCAATCTATTGTTACCCCCCCCCCCCTTCCCTCTCCCTCTCTCTCTCTCCCTCCCACTCCCTTGCTCTCCCTCTCTCCCTCCCACTCTCTTGCTCTCCCTCTCTCTCTCTCTCCCTCCCTCCCCTCTATGCCTGTCTATCTCCCTCTTACAAAGTGTTAATAGTATTGAATGCACATTACTTTCACCGAAGGCGCCGTAATATGTTATCAGCGCTAACTAATTTATTTGCTGCAAGAAGGCGCCGAGTAAATTAATTTGAGGAGAAAGTTAAGTTCTGTCAGAAGCGAAAATAATGTTGTGAGTCTAGTTCCATATACGAATACTGTGTAAAGTGCTTTAAGAACGTGCGACTTTAAAGTAGACATTGATTTAAATAAACATTGCATGTCAAATAAAAGTTTATGATCTAAAGAAAGTGAAACACATCTTTTTCCTAAACATTCATATTTGACCACAATTAGACATTTGAAATTGAATCTTACGACTTAATTAAAAAAAAAAATTAATATGAAATGTTTTTTCCGAATTCCTGAAGTCAAAAGCATTCTATTGATATATAGGTCTTTTTTTTTTTAATGTCTGCTTTAAGCAAGAGTCGAGTCTATTTGTTAACCTTTTGATGATTAAAAACCTTTAAAAAACAACATTAATCTTGAGTCATACAAAGTTAATCATTTCCATTTAATAGTTTCTTTCACAATGCAATTGCATAATGTACTTTCTTTCATCGTTAATGCGTGGGTGTAGAATCTAAAAATGTTTAATGTAATCACATTAGCCTCGTTTTCTACATGAAATTAACTTAGTGATCCCTTAATCAGTCTTAAGATTGTATCGAACGTTACGCTCTTCAGGACGTTTTTTAAATTATAATTATTTGTTTTCATGCGATATAGATGGAAAATATCTTGTCTTGGAAAATGCACTCGCGGCAAAAGCGGATTCGCATTAGCCAAATAAACAGCACACGGTATTTTCATTACGTACTAATCATGGTAATACCAATCAAATAACCAGACAATGCTTTTACGGGGAAATAATCTCTCCCCCGCACATATGAGTACTTATTAAACTAATTTTTCGTAAGTCCTGACTCTCATCTATCGGAGAAAAGAAAAAGGTTTTTACAATAGCTGCTTCGGAAAATGTGGAACAACATCCCACTTTGCATCAGAGAAATAAATGTATCACTTTGATAAAATTCTGTAATCCATACTTCTTGAGTAGGTAATAGAATGTGAGACTTTGAACGTGTTTTATGAATCTATGTATTTTATGTTTCTCTGTCAATTCTCTGATTTTGTAAGCACTATCAATTGTAACTTTTATTTTTAGAGCTCTTAAATAATCGATATTGTTACTATTAGTATCATCATGATTATTATTACCATTTTCATTACTTTTGGTGTTGTTGTTGATGTTGTCGTTGTTGTTATTTTGGCCGTTTCCTCGAGGTTGAGGATCAATGGAAATTTGTCTGAGTTCATTGCTGACAAGATTTAGAACGACTAAAATTATTATTAAATCATTAGTAGTAGTAGTAGTTGTAGTAGTATAATAGTTTTAGTTAGTAGTATCATCATCATCATTATTATTATCATAACTGTTAATATTATTATTATTTGACTAGGATAAAGTAATTTACTACTAAAACAAAATCATAATAAATGCATCAAGACATAGTATTCAGTAATAACTTTTGATTTGTAAAATATAGCTATTGTACAACAAAGACGTATAAGTTGCTGAGTAAAAGCTTAAGACAGTATAATTTATTCCTCTCGTATTAAGGGCATTCCCATCAGATTAAACATTAACATCATTATCATCACGATCAGTAACACGAACAAATCTTCTAGTAGGCCATGAAATAGAGAGAAGAGAATTGAACTTGTCAATCTTACTTTAATTTTTTTTTTATTATTCATTACTAATAGATATTATCATTTTAGAACATTTTAGATTAGAAAAACACAAGACGCATGCTGTATACTTGGTAACAGGATTAAAGGCAGAAATTCGCACGTATCTCAGTTGAAGATCAATAAACACAAATTTGATACAAACGGAGCAAAAAACAACTGTTTTCTATATTTCAATTTATGGTTCATATCCTGTTAATTTTGTTTCATATTCTGTATATGATATGGTCGCATGAAATTGTTATACATGTATTGTAAGTTGTAAGTACTAGTTATTTTAATATGCCTCGAAAGATGTTTAGAGAAAAATGCTCAACATAATCATCATCATCATCATAATAATCATCTCCCAGAAGGGTAACCTCCTTAAAAGGGTTTCTTGCGTCGTTTTAAAAAATAAAATTCTCCATCCAAAAGCTCAGTCTGCAATGAACTTCACATAATCCGCTCTCCCGTCTTCTTTGATGCAATATGCACCGATAATTTCTAGGTCCCATCTGATTCCTGACATCAAATGTTTAATTAATTGAATTAAATCTATATATCGTCATGGTACGTACAACATGCACATCTGCTGTCTACGAATTTGATTTCAAATTAGAAGTCATGGCTGTCTATCAAGTTGGACAAGGGTAAAATCTAAGTGAAAAGAAAGTGTATGGCCCAATAAAGTACATACAGAAGGCAAGGGGCGGAGGACAGGAGATGTAGATGCTGGATAGAAACATTTGAAGACATATTTATAAAGTAGTGAAAATAGTGTGCGATTGTGAAGGTGTACATACCGCACACACACACAGTTGATCCCCAACACTACATAAATATAATCGTAAGTGGACTGCAACTGCATACATGCCAACATTTGAAAATCTGAAATCTGTACAAATTATGCTATTTAAAAAAAAAAGAGGAACAATCCTAACTCTCCTATTCAATACTACAGACAAATTTGTACAGGAAGAGGAACACCTGCATTAAAATGATAATTATCTTCTCCCAAAAAGAGGAATGTTCCTCTTTAATCTGAACAGTTGGCATGTATGCAACTGCTAAACATGACAAAAATACGAGTATTTACAATACAATCATATACAAAATGTTGAATATATTATTATATATGTATGTGTGTACGTGTGCGCGCGTGTGTTTTCGTATGCATTTTAACAATCACTTCTGTATCTTTGACGTGTTTTCCACGAAATTCGGTGGTGAGATCATCAACAGGCAGTTCTCCTTTATCCAAGACGTCACATTCTCTCTCCATGCTTTTTTATGTGTTTACTCTCCAGCATTATGTTGTTAATCACCTACTCACTCTTCAGTCCTCCGCACATACTCACTCTTTATAGAGTGGTGAAGTGTGACGTCATCAAAAATTTATTTTTAGAATTTCTCCCAAAAAAAATTCTTCACTTTCCGAAAGAGCATCAAAAATAATGTCCAAATGTAAAAAAAACAGTTGAAATGTTAAGTATTGGCTGAGATATGACCATCTGAATAAATGTATTTCCTATAGGAACTCAGTGTTATTTGCTCTGGCTCCTAATGCTCTTTCGGAAAATGAAGAAAAAATTGAGAAATTCTAAAAATAGATTTCTATGACGTCACAGCTTCGGTACTCAATAGTGAAAAAAGTGGCGGCGAGAAACAAATCATTAAAAAGCATGATAAGACGTCAAATATGCAGAGATGATGGTTGACACATTCTTGGTTTTACATTATAAACAAACACGGCAGACAATCCATTATTTCAAACATGAAGCGGAAATCCGACTCCATCAGTGAAGACTATCGCATCAGCATGATCAAGATAGATTGAATTTCTTTCAACGCTCTGACGCCAAGAAAATGTAGACAAAACGTTAAAGGTATTGTGCGTCCCTTTTTTACGAATTTTGTTTAAAGCTTATCTGTACTAGTTTATAGGAGGGATTAGACCCCCTGCAAGGTCACATGACAGGTGGTTTTCTCATCAACTCAGCTCTCAGTTAACATAAAAAAAGAGGATCATTGGGGACCAATGGTCACCGATTAGACATTGTTGTCTATATAGAGGGAGCAAGTAGCTACAAGTAGTACAGTGTGCCTTTAAGGATAAAACAATTTGGCATGGACCAGCATTACCAGCATCATACCATAGCGACAACTCCCAGAGTATTTCTAAGCAAAATTTGAAATCCATTGACAGGTTCAAATTATGGGGCGCCAAGCGTAACAGTTACTATCCTATTTTCAATTTAGTGAACCTGTCATTAATCAATCTGACCAATAATTAATCGTTGACGAAACCCATCTCAAGACAGACTTACTTTTTCGTTAGAGAATCGCAACTTTTCTTACAGGTACAAATTGTTACATAATTATGGGAACCCATACTCAAAGACTGTTTAAAGACTCGCCCGAAATTCCACGACATTTAGCTGTTATAAGTCTCCATATCAAGATGCGAGATCTCAAAAATGCAATTAGATGTTGTAGGGAAAAAGGAATACCTTACCTTTAAAGATACTATGTCCTTTTTGCAGCCAACATCAAATTCTGTCGAACTTTACAGGAGTTATGAATATGTCATGTATGTCCCATCTGTGAAATTGAAACGTTAGCAGTGTCCTAATATTCAAATTATGCAAGGAAACCCGTTTACTTGCTAGACTTCACTGTCAGACACTATGGAGTGACTGACTAGCTTTTTCATCTTTGGTACTGACATACATAAAAATTAGCTGTAAAGGGTACATGAGCATTTGTCTACATCTCAATAACCCACTTCTTGTAATGGCCAAAATTAAACTGATTGAATCTTTGCGCAGCATAAAACGTACGACCATTCGGTACAATGGTCTGAAAAATCAGACAATCACTTACTGGCTCTATAGCTCCTAAGTCGATTTGACAACTAAAAGTCGTTATTTTCCCACTTAAAGACATTTTCAATCCCCCCTTTTTTAGGGAAGTTCTAAATTAGTATTGTCTTTCAAATGCCATTGGAATTTAACCTTTTCATTTGTTTGGCCTGCAAATGGGACATAGTACCTTTAAAGTCGTCTCGAGAGTAAAATGAAGGTTGACAAGTGTGTGTATACCCTGGTTTCTTAGCCTTCAGGGGTCAGGAACGTATCATACTGTACGTGATTAATTGACGCCGGCATTGCATGAACACATTGATTTCACCTATCAGCGAGGGGATGAAAGGCGAAAAGGGGCCACGGGAGGAAATGGACTGGAGAGGGTATAGACATGGACAAGGGATGCGCATGGGGTCGGTGTATAGGAGAGAAAATAAAAACAAGAGTGTTCACATAAATACTGCTAGTCGTTCTGACTAATGAATCCGGTTATATGTATTTTAGAAAGAATAATAGAGTTAGAGTTAGATCCATCGAGTACGATGTCACATTCTCGTATACCTCATAATATACATGTTCTCCCTTCCCTCCTCCCTCCCATTTCTTTCTCTCTTTCTCCCTGTCTCCCTCTCTCTCTCCCCCTCTCTCTCTATATCTCCCTCTCTCACACACTCACACACTTACTCTCTCTCTCTCTCTCTCTCTTTTCATTCACCCGTCCCTCCCTCACTGCCCTCCTCACTCACTCTATATCTTTGTAATGAAAGAGCATAACACGTTCACATCAGCATAAGATAGTACTTGAAGTTGTGAGGGCGATCACTAAATAATGATTTGTACAATCCTTTGTATACATAATCATCAACAACATTTCTCACTTATTGCTCTGATAGGGAATATATATATTAATATATATATATATATATATATATATTATTGACTTGTTGGGACAAAATTAATGCTTGACTCTATTTGCTAATAATGTGTATTCACTGAAAATCCCATTGATTATGGTCCCCGTATTGTATGGAAGTGATGTACTGAACTTCACACAAAACACCTCTGTCTTACAATCTGTTATATATTTGTAAAAAGACAAGAAATTTTGAAGAAAAACAATCAATTTACTTGCTTTACAAAATGGTAAACCTATAAATACCAACTAATCAGATGAAATAATCAACAGTCTACTCCGGGCGCCTCTGTAGTAATGGGTGCCATGTGTTAATCAGTCTAGTCTTGAAGCAGTAGGCCTCTAGACCTAAAGACATATGACATGATGACGTCTGCTAAGAACCAGAAGGGCGTTGACGTTTGCCCATTCAGCTTTCAACAGCCAGGAGTTGGCACATATTCAAAGCCAGAAGGATGTTTACATTATTAATGCCCTTTTCGCTCTCAACAGTCATGGGGAGTATACTCTGTTAAGAACCAGAAGGATGTTAAGATAATGTATTTCTAGCATCGAAAGCCACGGAGCGTCGTCTACACTGAGCAAAAAAGGTCGTAGAATGTACACCCTCCTTAACCTTAACAGACGACAATCAAGACGAGTGTGTGCCGATGCAATCTTTGATCATTCAGAGTGCGGTGAGTGTCTCACCTTAAATAATCGAGACAGAATTATTGGGGTGAACAAATCGAGCAGGAATGCCCTTGAAATTCTCATTAGCCAACACAGGGAGACGTGAATGTATCATCTGCTGAAAACCAGAAGGGAATAAACCCTGACCAAAGAAGTGATAGAATTTAACACCCTTCTAGCTTTGAGCAAACGGTAAGTCCATCCAGGGGGACACGAATGTTTACAGATGGGACTAGGGTTTCTGCAAATGCCCGAGTTGAGACATTGCGATCCTATGCGTTTACTAAAATTGGTTAGCCGTCACCTGCGCCTCCCGACCTCGGGATAATCGAAAAGCGAATCTTAAATGAATCTCAGGATGAATTAAATCGTTTGAATTGTTCCTATTGACTTAAAATGTAAACACATTATAATTACAATAATCACAATTCAGGCACATTCTAAAACTACAAGAGATCTGAAGTAACCATGAAATGAAGGAAAAAAAGTGAATGGTATACAATAATTTAGCAATATTACTCATTGCCAGTATTTTCAACATCCTTAATTGTACTCTTATATTTTTTTCTTGAATGAATACAGGATTATAATGAGCAGCATGTAAACTGTTAAAGAAAAATTAGAGGTAAAAGCTTCCTATTAGTTTTAACAATAACAAAATCGTACGCAACACGAACGGAGAAGAGTTGTGTCCCACAGAAGTAGTTAAAAAAGCATCAATAGTAATCGCGAATGAATCAAAAGATCATGTTTTAGCTATATATCAAAATAATAAACAAATAATACCGAATGATGGATCCGTTGGACTTATTGGTTAACCAAATTTATCTAAAAAAACAGAATATGTGACGTCTTCGAGGAAGGAGAACTGCCTGTTGATGATCTCACCACCGAATTTCGTGGAAAACACACTCATACTGCAATTCACAGGGGTCAGCTTGCTGGGGCAATGGCACCACAGTGCGGTGAAGTATCAATAACTGAGATTACACATGGGAAATTACGGGTCTACAGCAGTCCTTCTTCCGTGGAGGAAAACTATGCCTCTTAATAAATCTGCGAATTCAATTTGCGATCGAGATTGGATAATATTTTCGACAAATTACTGAGCCTGTATCTGCACGACTGCAAGAGAGTGCATTGGTCACTTGATTGCGACGTAGCAATTAGGTCTGACCTATCTGTTTGCTATCGAATGAGACTTTAAAGGGCGGGGGAAATGGGGAAAGGGTAATAAAGGTGAGTTTATGGTTCATTTGACGATGTATTCTGGTGCAATTTATTACTTTCCAAAAAGCACTTTCTCGGTAAAAACGTATTTGTATGTGGTTTTGCACGGGAAATGTTTCATGGCACTGATATAAGAGAATGTTTCTCCTATTAAATGGACCAACTCAACCTAAAGCTCCCTTCCCCTCTCTCTCTCTTTCTCTCTCTCTCTCTCTCTCTGTCTTTCTCTCTAAGGCATAATGTGTGTGTGATATGGTGCGAGTGTGTGTGGGTGTGTGTGAGTGTGCGTGTATTTATGTTATGTGAGTGATGTTTGCTTAATAATTAGCGTAGCCTTAATAGTCATAACTGACCAATTTCTTTAGTCCTTTTCTGTACCCTTTTAATATAGGCGTGTGTAAATTCTACTTGATCCTCCTCCCCCTCTTCTTTTCCTTCACTCCCCTCCCCCTTTCTTTCTCTCTCTCTCCCTGTCTCTTCCATAACTTCATATTCGCTCTCACCGGATTAAGGATAGCAACTTGTCAACATTTTATGAAACGATGACATATATTTCACATTAATATACAAGCAAAACAAAACCCGAATCAAAAGCATTCCCCTCTCTTTTTCTTTCTCCCTGTCACTTCAATAATTTCATTTTCACTCTCATCGGATTAAGGATAGCAACTTGTCAAAATTGTATGGAACGCTGACACATAGTTCAAGCTAATACACAAGCAGAACAAAACCCGAATCAAAAGCCTTGCCGGAAGCATGGCAGAACATCAGTCTCCAATCGTTTCAGCAGTTCTGGGCAAACAAAAATCCTTCTGGCGGAAGAAAAGAATGGAAGCAAGTCGCCACTTTGACAGATCTTATGAGTTTATTCACTCATCCTTATTGGAATTTGGCTCTTAAAATAAGTTTGAAGCTCAGAATCTGGGGCTTTTTGATGGATACGAATCGATGCAGCATAATCCACCTCGTCTCAATCTTATCGTTCCTTAGACAATCATCGTTCTTACCATGTCAATTCAATGCGTGAAGTAAAAGCTATGTGAAATCGGATTTCGCTTTTCGGGAGGTCAACCGAAGGCAATTGAAATAGCCTTGTGCATCGCCAATTGAAATGTGCGACCATGACGATGACGAATCCGAAAAGTAATCCCAATACGGAGTTATCCGAACATGAGTTCTATAAGGCATACGGTAGGGTATTGATATTGCCCCTAAGTTGATTTTTCGAAAACAGTTGAGATCGTGTTCTACTGTTGTACATGTTCGTCTTTAAATGTTCGCATATGCTCGAAGTGATCTTTAAAGAGGATTTTTTCCATATGATCAACAACAAAAAATATATATAGGCCGATATAAAAACACTCTATGAAAGATCTAGCCGGGTTGTTCAATACCGTTGAAGATCATCGTTCTCTAAACGTTAAAGGATTCGGTTTACAAATTTAAAGCCATCTTTTTCTTGCCCACGTATAATCTTTCTAACCAGGTTCAGTACTGTTGACGGAGCCTTAACAGATTACAGCAAATGCATAATGGCATGATATGCATTGATAAATAAACGACATTGTTTCGCAAAATTCATAACATTTGTCATAATATAAAAGGAGATTATACTTACACACGTAATAAAGTTATGTAAACTTTAACGGAAGGTGGTCACTTTAAAACCTCTCATAAAGCAATCGAATCAAATTAGACGCATCCAAATTGTATACATTTTCCATGGTAATTGTCTATCATCCATAATAATCATAACCACTAAAAAATAAAGAACATAGAGATTATGTATACCTTCTAATGCGAACTATTTAAAGCTAAGCGTAGATCCACGAGTATTATTGCCTGCTTGCTAGCCTGGCGCCTGACTGGAAGGCGAATGCTTTTAATGCGAAGCGAGAGGCATTCTATATACCACACACAATTTCGTGCTGTCGTATAAAGAAAGCGCGTCCACTCCAGCACTGCAACACAATGGGCGTGGCGTGGCGCCGCGCGCGTGTTCTGATGTATGCCACCCTTCTTAAGTTTTTCATCCAATTGTCTTTTTCTTCTTCTTTTTTTCCCTCAATTTTTTCCCGTTTTTCTTTAAGTCTTCAAATCTAATTTGAACTCAGAAATGACATTGGAGCACTGCAGTGAATCATCAATTCAATTTGTCATTTTCTTTTACGATCATCATTTTTTTCTCGTCATGATTTATTCTAACTTCATCCTTCTGTATTCTATTCCGTTTGAGGTGTTTGTGTGAGGGGAGGAGTGTATAAAGGGTGCGGGGTGGGCGTGTGTGTGTTTATGTTTCCAGTAACAAACAAATTAATCGGCATGATTGCTCAGCAGTAAAATAACTCCTGGGTTCAAAAATCAATTCTATCAGTCCTTGACTCCGTGTCCATACTCTTTATTGAAAGGTACTATGTCCCATTTGCAGGGCCCAAAAAATGAAAAGGTTAAATTCCAACGGCATTTGAAAGATAATACTAATTTACAACTTCCCCTAAAAAAAAAGGGGGGGGCTTGGAAATGTCAAAAATACCAAAGAAGAAAAAAGCCAGTCAAAAATGAAAAGGTTAAATTCCAACGGCATTTGAAAGATAATACTAATTTACAACTTCCCCTATAAAAAAAAAAGGGGGGGGGGGCTTGGAAATGTCAAAAATACCAAAGAAGAAAAAAGCCAGTCAGTCACTCAATAGTGTCTGACGGTGAAATCTAGCAAGTAAACAGGTTTCCTTGCATAATTTGAATAGTAGGAGACTTCTAACGTTTAAATTTCACATATAGGACATACATGACATATTCATATTTCCTGCAAATTTCTACAGAATTTGATGCTGCAAAAGGGACTTTGTTAATAACCTACAAGTATAATACTTACTCTATTAGTATAGTAAGGTGAATAAATAAACGACTAAATAAACAACTTTATTTGCAGATTAATCGACTACAGAAGTTTCATTCTTCCTATCAATATTCGTTTACTTTTCAACAATTGAGATTTGCAAGATTCGTTCACAATAATTTTCCTCTACATTTTATGAGAAGACGTTACCAGTACTCACAAGCACCACAAGAAATCTATCAAGAAGAAATAATATCTGTTCATAGTTTGCCAGACGCCGATTATAAGAATGTATACCACGTCGCTTTTATTAAAGAATCAATTTCATGTCCCGATAAACATCGATCGTATCTGTATGCATATTACGAGCGATACGTGCTTCACATTTATATGGACGTGATTATGCGGAAAGCAGAGACTATGTATTGTATTTAATCAAGACCGCATCCCCAGGGACCGTTTACGAAGTGAAAACAATTTAATGTTCTGATGAAAAGGGCAATGGCATCAAAACAAGAAGGAATAAAAGGAACAAAATGATGTGTATCATTTGTTTTATAAGATGATGTTTTATAAAACGATGTTTTATAACATGACTTTACTAATGACCGGTCATTAGTAAAATTACGTGTTAGGCAAAATAAATGCCTGGTCACGTGTACGCTTTTAACCAATCATTTGATTAGGATCCGCTTCATAATCTTCTAAGAGTAGATAATATACGGCAACAAATTGTTATGATGAACCCACTGTTCGCTTCTTAGGATAATAACAATAGAAAACATGACAATCAAACAAAACCAGAGACGAAATAGGCATCGCGTTTGTGATGTCTCTGCTTATGTAATCCGATTAGCTTATGAGTTATCAACATTGTTTAAAAGAGTCATTGCTGCCACATGATTAGAAGTTGCTTTAGGCATGGTGAGCTATCGTGTAAGAATTATGTAATAAGCTGATCATGTGCCACTACAAAGTGTGACATAATAATATTAATAAAAAATAGTAGCACTGTACATGTATCATTATGATGCAACACCCTGTCTCAAATAATGAAAAAATGGCTAACTACAAGAACACCGGGAAAAAAATTATGTTATACAGCGAGGGAAAACAAACGTTTATTCTTAACGGTGTTCATTTAAAACTGTAGAATTAGGAACAGCTGGATGAAATAAAAGAAAACAAAGCACAAGGAATGACCTCAGTCAGTGAGTGGGAAATTCTTCTATCAAATCAGCAACTTGAGAAGACATTTTGAAGACGTCAAAGCGTTAAGTCTAAAGGCACGTCTGTATGTTAAAGCACCAATGGTAAATGTTGGTTACGCGCAATTTCATCTCGTTATGGCTATTCATATCGTTTTTCATTACATCAAAGATAAAACTGTTTTCGGAATACAGCCCCATTTCGCCATCTCGTGACCCATGAGCCTTTTTATCTAGGCTCACACCCTGGCCGGTCAATTATTGGTTGCCTGAGATATTGCTTTAGAGTTTCCCTAACAGGATTTATTTGAGAGGATTATACTGGGTGCATAATACAGCGATTAGAGTTGTGGTACGCTGGGGAAATAAACTGAAATAACGCTCTTGACAGCAGGCTGTCAGGCTAATCAAATCCGGAACGCTAATGTTCATCTGAATGTGGGTATTTCCAGAGCTGGCTCATGGAGATAGTAGTAGAGTTTGTGGTTGGATGTACATGTATTTCGAATGGTGGTCCGACATTTGCTGCGGTGACAACTGTTCCAGGCTGTATGTTTCTATTTTGTTTGATCATCATCCCCGTCTTCTTCTTCTCCTTCTTTGATCTTCTTCATCTTCTTCGTCTTCTTCTTATTCTTCTGCTTCTTCTTCTTCTTCTTCTACTTTGGTCTTTTTCTTCTTTTATATGATCTTTTTCTTCTCCTCCCTTTTCTTCTTCTTTTCCATCTTCTTCTTCTTCTTCTTCTCCTCCTTTTGGTCTTTTTCTTCTTTTGCTTTTATATGATCTTTTTCTTTTCCTCCTTTTTCTTCTTCTTTTCCTCCCTTTTCTTCTTCTTTTTCTCCCTTTTCTTCTTCTTTTCCTCCTTCTTCTTCTTCTTCTCTTCTTCTCCATCTTATTTTTTTTCTTCTTCTTTGATATTATTCTTCTTCAAGAATAGGGAACACGATCGCTAAAACTTTTAAGAAATCAAACCAAAGGCAATCTCAAAAGTATATTGTATATCTCACATAAATTATGTTTGGATTACGTAATTTGTCTTCATAATGGGTGGATATATACAAAATTTAAAAAAGACGGTCTTGGGATGATTTTTCAAAGAGTCTTTGCGATCGTGTCGAAATGTTGTAGAAAAGGTCGCATGATGTACACTGTAATATATGCATGGCTGCTTACATTACATGCGAGACAAATATAAAAATACTGCCATAGGCAAAATATTCGCAGCGCGTCGCTAAGAACATGATTGAGAAGGTACAATATAATACTCTTCAACTGCATTACCGTAAGCAACCTGGAGCAGTAGTACTCCACTTTCTATAAAACACTTTACAAAGGCTACGCGGCTAGAATGACGACCGGAGTACTCCGAATTCTGTTTGCGACATTATATAGGAGGAATGAGACGTATACATGCCTTCGTCTGTTTGGAGCCGAAAGGGCGTTAACTCACAAACTTTTACAGAGATAACGTCCTTCTGGCTCCGTACAGACGTCTTGTTTCCTCTAACACCGGTGCTCGCTTCCAGGTAGACATGCGAATATTGATCTGTGTCTCATCCATGTTTTGAAGGAGAGGGGAGACAACATTGTTTGGCCTTAGAGAAGAGTGCATCGTTAATGAGTAACCTAAGGTAATTTGGCTTCTCTCACATCCTTAAAGGTATTTACGATTCGATTTAAAGATGGAGCTGAGATCTAGTCATGTGATTCCAATGTGAAAGAAACTGCATGGAATAGACAGTTGAAGGGTGTACATAAGAACTGATCAATATATATTTCAAAACCAAAACAAGATAGTGACTCAGTTTTGCTAAAGATAACATGCACAGCAAACAGATACGCCACTATATTTCAAATATGAATGAATCTACTAAAGATGTGGAAGTAGTATTTATCCTTAAAAGTCGGGTACCCCTCCGTGGCTGGACACATACTACGTCACTATATGAAAGCCACGAATCACTAAAAAACATAATTTGTATGTGAGTTATGAAACCTATATAGACACGCAATGGTTCGTACATTAGACTGTCAGGTTATTAGTAAACACGAGTCTTAACAATACCTTGACACTTCAAAGGAGAAGGGCAAATTCATTTCACATCAGTGGAAAATGAAAAATGTGAAGTGTTCTTGAGAATCCATCAAGTTAATATCGAAGGACATCAATCACCTTCATTGCAGCGTTTGTGGGAAAATACTTGACAAGAAATGTAGATAAAAGACGAAGAGTGGAAAAATGCTTAATGCCCGTTTTACAGAAGGCGTCATTTCAAATGAGTCACTGCCAAAAGGACACTTACGCCATGTACTGCCAATGGCTGAAGTGTCCGTTTAGCAATGAGGCAACGTTTCCTCTAATGAAGCCCATAAACGCAAGTAGTAAATTTTCAATCATCAGCAATTTCAAGGCATTACCGCTTGCAATGAGTATCATGTGTTTTTTTTTGTACTGCAATATCACGCTCACAATTATTGTATGGGCGCCTCAGAGGCTGCGCCAGTCGCTGACGCAGTGCTCCGTCAGCAAATGACGTCTCGTGTACAACGGGCATGAATAGGGACTTTCAGATTTGCACGTCGACATAGTGGACTGCTACGTGTGACGTCATTTTAATGCACTGCGCGAGTGCCTGAAAATGACGTCACACGTAGCAGTCCACTATGTCGCCGTGCAAAGTCCCTAATACCACGTCACGTAGTGTCCGCAGACCGTTTCTCGTTCCATGAAATTGAAATGCACTGTACGCTGATGAGCACAGCTGTGCATTACATCATGTTATTACAGTATTATTAGTACTGTTTGTTGACCGAGATCCCAAATTCTATTTACATTTCTTCTCATTATGAGGATGAACTAGGCTGTCATGTTGCATCATCTCCCGGGATCTTAAGATGTATTATGTCGCAAAATGACGGATAAGGGCCAAAGGTATGTCATCATGCACTAAAGCGTATGTGTAGAGGCAAGGGGCAGCCCCCCCCCCCCCCACCCCAACAGTTTTCCATAGAATGAATTACAGTAACTGGCTTTGAGTTAAGTAAGGTAAATATTATATGAATTAGCTAATTCTCTGTTAAAACGTCATAAATTATGAAATTTTGACCAAAATATTCCCACTCACGAAAAAAGGAGCCCGACGAATTCATTTTCTTGGCTGAATTTGATTGCCGAATTGGTCACGAATGCCAATATGTTTTGCCCCCCCCCCCCTTGTCGCCAAGGTCCAGATACGCCATTGTCGTAGTCTCTGAGTATGAGAAGTACTGACTGACTGACTACCCTCCTAAACAAAATTCCTCTAGCACCACATTTGGTGGTAGCAAAGACTCTAAGGAGCATTCCATTCCAGTACTCAGTGAGCTTTCCAAGCTTTCTGAACAGAACGTTAACATTAGTTTTATGTTATTCATCCTAAAGACCGCCACATCTCTGGGTCAGTTGGAGAATGTTTTGAAGGCTGATTTATTTTGTTAGAATGCATGGACAGTTGAATGTGTTTTATTAGCTCAACTAGACTTTTTAGAAGTGTTTTATCCATTTTATCATTGTTTAAGCGATTCATACATTTCTTTCTGGATCAAATTGTGAAGCGCTTCTTAACTGCAAGGAAAGGATGCCTTTAATACCACAATACTCTGTTGATCGGGTTGGATAGGATTAAAATGATCAGATAAACAAAATATAATTATGATTTTTGCCTCCATGGTAAGTCGGCAACAAGCAAATTGCAATATTCACAAAGTCTCTACAATGTAAGCTTTCCTTGTTTGCTGCACGGAAGAGGTTTCATGTTAGAAAAGATCAGCTGCACAAAAATAATAAAATTGCTTCAACCGCACCCCTTGGCAAGAAGAATACGATGTTGGAAAAGTGACTAACTACATAGAGCTTTTCCTGCTTACTGCATATCTAAAATTAGGGGGGATCGGCTGCACACGAATAATTTCTTCGCTATTTCAGAAAGTCGACATCAAGAATGTGATGTTGACAAAGTTAATACACAGTAAGCTTCCCTGTAGCTATATAAACTAATTAAAATTACATCTTTAAAAGGACAAAATGCGCAACTGATGACTTTGCATTTACGGCAAGTCGGCAACAAGAATATGTGATATTGACAAGTTTCTACACGGTAAGTTTTCCTTGTTAGTTGTATGAAATGTCATCTTACAAAAAAAGGTTTGATGAACAGGATGACTTTGCTTCTAAAGCTAGTCGGCAACCAGATTATGTGATATTGACGAAGTTTCTACGAGGTAAGTTTTCCTTGTTAGTTGTATAGACTTTCATCTTATAACAAAAAATAAGATGAATGCAGCTTGACTTTTCTTCTACAGCGAATTGGCAACAAGAATATGCGATGTTGACGCAATCGTCAAACGGCTGAGATGGTGTCTGTTTTTCAATTAACTTCCTGTCTATCTATAAGAAGCTAATCACCAACGCTCTTCCGCAAGAAGGGGATAGAGAGAGATCGAAGGAAGGGGCTACTTTTTAAAGATACTACTTCACATTTTGAAGTTTGAATTTGAGTCGTTGAATTGAGCAAAATAATGATTTTTATGTACTGATGGGCTGATAGAACTAGGATAATAATAATCATATATCTACAGACACACACTCTCTCTCTCTCACTCTTTCTCTCTCTTGACCTATTTACCTATCTATCTATTTATCTGTTTCTTTTCATCACCCTCTTTCCCCCTTCTAATTCCTATCTCTTTCTGCTATTCATCGCCGTGTCTGTCTTTCATTTATCTCGATGTCAGTATGGAAGAATCAGGGAGCAACGAGATGCTGAACATCCTTCTCATCCTTTCTCTCTCTCTCTCTCTCTCTCTCTGTCTCTATCTTAGCTATTCGTCGTCGTGTCTGTCTTTTAATGTATCACTGTTAGAGTAGAAGCATCACCAAACGAGAGGCTGAACAGAAAAAGGGAAGGAAAAAACGCGACAAGAAACCTGCCTCTCACAAGCAATGTGCCCTATCGTTCAGGTGTTGAGTGTTGATAAGGGGAAATCTTTTGCACTCTCTTTAAATGTCAAGGAGCCCCGCTTCTACTTGTCTCTACCCCTTTACCACTCTCTCACCGACGTCGAGTGAAACACGGTCCCCATCGGTCTACGAATGTCCGAGCCATTTACGAAGAGGTTATTTCCTTCTCCTAAGACATCGCAATTCGAGTGAAGAGACTTTCTTAAAATCCGCCAAAGGCATTTCAGTGCCTTTTTTGAGAGAAAATGGTATAATCATTGTCTTGGGCTTTTTTTTCTCCCTTTACCACTCTTGCACCGACGTCGATTGAAACACGGTTCCCCATCGGTCTACGAATGTCCGAGCCATTTTACGAAGAGGTTATTTCCTCCTAAGACATCGCAATTCGAGTGAAAAGACGTTCGTAAAATCCGCCAAAGGCATTGCAGTGCCTTTTTGAGAGAAAAAATGGGATGATCATACGTTGGGCTTTTTACTCCCGAAATACGTTAGGTTTTGATTGATTTCTTTCGGGGCAGAAATGAAACCGAAAAGACGTGGGGGACATGATTGTGGGATTCATTTATTTTGAAATGCATCTTGTGACGTGACTTTAGATGGGGGGTGGGGTGATAACACCCTAATGTACTCTGATTTCTATTTTTAAAAGAAAATTCGCAGTGAACTGTGAATGCCAATCGGTAAATATTGGTTTCAAACCGTTGCGACACCTCAAACACTTCGAGCAAGGTTTCTAACGATTACATCTTCTTTCCGGATTGTGGTTATTTTGCACATTTCTTTTTACAAATTACATGAACTATGTCATTTTAAGTCTTCGTATTTCTTGCAAATGCAGGTTGAATAGGTTTAATACATTACTTGGATTTTGGAAAAGTGTTCTGCATATTTAATGTGGCCTCAATACATGTCTTTGCTACGAGAGGCTGTCATGTTACAACACGAACATCCAGTTTTACTCCAGTTTTATCCACTTAAATTCCATTTTTTTTTCCTAGGGTGTTGTTGATGACGGATTTGTGTGTCTGCGTGTGTGAATGGAAAGATCGATAGCAATCGATGACAGACGCCACAGGGGAATTCCCCGTTTATGAAATTGACAAATCTTTAATTTGGTTTACTTGTCAAATATTGCCAGACCTAATTCTTACACGCGGGACCCCCCCCCCCCCCCCCCCCCCCTCAACGGCCTGGTATTTTCAAGGATAGCTGACAATAAGAAAAAATTAGACCCCCTCCCCATGTGGAAAAATCAAATTGTATAACCATCCCCATGCAAGGTGAAAATAAAAAAAACATCCACCATTAGATGGCTAGAGAAGTTCATTTCTAGGTTAGAGTTAAGACAAAAAGGCATCCCTTTTCCCCCAAACGAAAGTGGACACTACACTCTTTTGCGACGCCACTTTCAAGACGACAATACTGCGTGTATAGCTCATGGCATTCGCCCAGTGATGTCACAATGGAACTCGGAGGTGCACTTGTGAAGAACTGGTCCCCCGACATTCTAGGAATCTCTCTTTCTCTATCTCTCTCTCTCTCTCTCTCTCTCTCTCTCTCTCTCTCTCTCTCTCTCGCTATCTCTCTCTCTCTCCATCTCTCTCTCTCATTCTTTCTCTCCCCACGTTCAGACTACTAAAATGTACCGTATTGTTGTATGGAAATCGTATAGCTCAATAATTACTTACAGTTAACATTTATTAACAACTAAATTATTCATACCCTTACACATTTTGTTATTTTTTAAGTATGTCCAAAATTATTTATCCCGATTTGTGTTTATTGAGAATGTGACATATTGAAGCTGACATCTAAAAGTATTCAACAAAGGCCCTAATTCATTCTTGAGTTACGAAAAATATCAAACGTCGTATATTGAAACATCATACCATGAAACGTCGTTTAACTTTATACATGTTTAAGCATGTTTCGAACAGAAACTCATTAAAGAATCGGTGGTCCCATTCTCGTCTGAACGTTGTCATGGACAAACGTGTACAAATACTTATGATTGTTCACGTGTCTTGTCAACGAACCTCTTCAAAACTAGTTTCTTTATAAAACAACGTTTCTCTTATAAATACGATGTTGTTATCCAGTGTGAACGCCTCTTTCTTTATAAGATTCTTTAAAACACGTTTCTTTATCCAAGTTCACCTAGTCTGAACGAGCTATCTCTAAACAAACGTTCGGCCTTTCAACGTCCGTAGGCTTTGGGGAAAGAAAAATCCTTGGGCGGAGTACAAGAAGGGTCGCATTTATAAACATTTGGCGTGAGGGAAAAGAAGCAACACTTTCTCGCCGTTCACTTAATTAGCAATGAAGAAGGTTCGAGTCATCGCTTCAAGGTACAGTTCAACCTCTACTGCGACAAGACGCAATACTGCCCCCAAAGTATGTGATCCACGAGGGGTTTTGACAAGGGATAGGTTTGAATTTTCAAAGTAGATGTTTGAAAATAAGCGTCAGATTTAACATTCATAGCGACGGGTTATATAAAAGTAGAAGCAAAAAGTAGAAGCAAAAATTATAATCCTCCTCAACCAAAATCATTGATAAAACAGTGATGAACTTTGTTTGTGAATTCTTCAAAAAAAATGGCTAAGATTGCACTAGAGAGCATCTTAGAACCCTAAAGCTGGGACCTGGCCGCAAAGGCCTTTGCAGCTTTATATCATTTGCATGTGCATCTAGCCCATTAGTTCACA
The DNA here is from genome assembly GCA_035222895.1 of Strongylocentrotus droebachiensis. NCBI lineage: Eukaryota > Metazoa > Echinodermata > Echinoidea > Camarodonta > Strongylocentrotidae > Strongylocentrotus > Strongylocentrotus droebachiensis. The sequence goes on from JAVYIG010003030.1 coordinate 120,162, forward strand.
CTCCTTCCATGTTGCAATTTAGCATGTTTAATTTGTTGGAGCAAAGGGATTATAAAATTCAACGACGTATGGAAATATCAATTCAAAATTACCTTTCACTCATGTAAGTTCTTCTCCACGACGTGGTGTACCCTGAATGCCGTAAATGGGTTTTTGACTCTGACGGGAACAAATTGATCTGTAATTTTAAATGAAAAGAAAGATTAAAAAGTAAAAAAACAACTAAAAGGAACTTTGCTTTTTAATGACATGAACAATTACAAAGTCACAATTTACAAAAATGAAGCAAAAGATACTTAGCTTGAAGCGTTCCCATACACTTATATTTATACACGTACAATCATGTTCAATTTAACAGCGAGATTATTAGACTGTTAAACAGTTTTAAAATAGGAGCCTCAGACTGGTTTGTAAACATTATTTATATTGTTTAGCCAGAAGGGGCAATGTGATCAAGCACTTGACTGGGAATGTACTTTCCTGGGAAAGCAAAATTCTGTTTCCAAAATAAAATTTCCGGTTACATACATGAACTACCTAGACTTTAAAAAGGACATTTCACAAAATTGAATGTGACAATTATAATAATATTATGGTTTTATTAGTGCGTAATACATGGGAGGATGTCTCTTAGCATTTTACAGATATATTATTACCCCGGTCATCGGATTCAGACTTGCCCGCACACAGTATGTATGCACATTCTTCACTCCCTGGGGAGCATTTCAGACAGGCGCCATTTTCACAAACGCTCACAATGCTGAGCAAACTACAATGAATTTCGCATCCAACCCGGAAAGCATATAACACTTGGGTGGAGAGAAGAAATGTAGATAAAATGCCTTGTTTCATGACACACTGAGCGGCGAATGCTAAAGTTTTGCGAATTTTGGATTCGCCAAACTTTTCTGACGCATGTTGGCGAAAATCAGGGTTCACCTCTGCCATCATCGACAATTAGCAACATTTGAGCATAAGTGTTGGCGACATTTTTAGGGAAGATTAGCAACTATACTCAACTATATTTGCCAATCCTTTGCCACTATTTGTTAATTTGGGGGACCTTTTGCTAACTCCTGGTAAATTACCAGGCGAATATATGGACCCAACGCTAAAAAAAGGGTGAGCAACCTTCCCCATCCTTCAGATTGATGCGAACTTTCTTGCAACCTTTTACGAACCTTTTGCAACCTTTTACGAACCCTGGCGAGACCCCAAATTCGCTACGTTTGCAAGCATTCGCCGCTCACTGAGAAACCCCCTTAAAACCTCCAGTCAAGTGAATAGGGACTTTTAGATTCGCACGAAGACAGTGGGGATTGCTAAGGTCGACGTCCTTTTAATGCACTGCCTCGAATGGACGTCACACGTATCAGTCCACGCAAATCTAAAAGTCCCTATTATACCACACTACGACACCTCTACTCATGTTGATAAGGATATATCCATATTATGTTAGGCGTCGTTTGTTACTCTGGACGACACGACAGCTTGTCCGACAAATCAATAAACATGTATTTGACACGCAACCTGTACTCAGGATGTCTGGAAACAAAATAAAGCATGACAAGCCCATTATTTCATCATGAGGCTCTTATGGAAAAAACATCCATGTTGAATGCGTTATTTGCAGTGGTCTACAGCATAAAAACACCTGTTTAATGTTTTGTTTGTGTAACTATCTTTTCTTTAGAGATTGATGATGCCATCAAAGTGCATTCTAGTTTTAATGAGATCACCGTTAAACCAGGTGGTTCTTACCTCGAGTAGAAAAGCGAACGAGAAAATAATTAGCTGAGCGGTGCCTAAGCTATTACTCTCTCTCTCTCTCTCTCTTTCTCTCTCCCTCTCCCCTTCTGTGTATCTTCTTCTCTTCACAAACACATACACCAAAACACGCAATTAACACAAACACCCTTCCCTTTCCCCTCCCAATAAAAAGGAGGGTGTTCATGGAGTAAGTAATAATAATAATAATATTCCACTTATATAGCGCTTAATACAAAATGTTTCCAAGCGCTTTACAGACATACAGTTCTAAGCTAAAGCCGAGTAATTCCTTGTTTCTCGCCCCAGCTCCCCTTTTTTTCGGCCCCTACTCCTCCTTATCTTCCTTCTTTTGTCCATGTTGTTCTTCTCTTCTTTCTTTCTCACTATTATTTTGTCTTATTTGTCATTTTTATTCCGAAATGAAATCCTTACTATCCTTACTATCCCTGATTATAATGCGATTTTACCCTTTCTTTTTATTGTTTACAGCCTCAATGATGCATGTACAAATGTGTTTCAATTAACAAAAACAGTCTTTTAAAATTGACCCTATTTTGTGTATGGCTATAGCATTTATGTGAAGAGAAAAAATAAAATCATGGAACCACTCAAATCTATTTTTTGAAAAAATTTCGACTAGAAATTATGAGTCAATTTTACTTGGCCTAATGGCTAACGATTAACTATCTGGCGACGACTTGTTACTGGCCGAGTCGCAGCTAATGGTGATTATCCACTTTTGAAGAAAAAAGGGAAGAGTTGCATATTATCTTTCGTCTGAGTCTCATGTTGCATGTTGCATGCCTTATACCATTCAGAGTTTATTAATATTGGCCTAATCGAAGATAAGGCACTAGCCACTTTCACTTTCTCTCTTTCAAAAATGGAAAGAGAGATATATTAGAGAGAGGGGGAGTGAGAGAGAGAGAGAATAGAGCCTTTCAGAGGTACAGAAGATACAGCATAATGTCTCATCTTCTAAGTTTTATTAAATGAGCGCATTATAAATGTTCATGTAGCTATATCGCTATTATGTGAAAAAGCAATAATTATATTCCTGTACACAATAATCTCGAAGTTGATTTAAGAATAACAACTAATCAATATAAGTAGGGCCTCTAGATTATCTACCGGTAACTTCCTCATATGAGGTTTGGGGGATAAGTAGCTATATATGCGAAAATTAGTTGAGACAATGTTAACAAATCATATTTACATAGTACTGAGGAAATATAACAGTAAACACATTATGGTATTAAATATCACCCAGTAGATTTATTTGTAATACTCAAAGTCTGTATTGTACCCGAGTCATGATTGCAATATTTCACCGACGCCATGTCCGACTAGCGTCCAGCCACTGTTGGGCATTATACCACACCCCTCCTCACCCCACTACCCGGAGGCTATATGGCTCTTGAGAGACTTTCAATGCCCTTATCCCCGCAGAGCAAACATCTTGGTTCGCAATTTCGCCGACCTGTTTCTGTCCGTCGGTCACAAAACACCTGATACCCTGCGTAATTAACACATTTTATCTCCCTAGGTGAGGGAAAGGAAAGAGCAATTGGCGGATCCAGGGGGCAACAGAACAGCTGCCCAGCTCCACGCCCCCCCCCTCCTCTTATGAAGATAAGGGCGGGGAAACACAAAACTCTTTAAATATTACATTAATAAAAAATAAGCAAACAAAACAACAACAAAAACGAAAAACTACGCGGCCCTCCCTTTCTGGTTTTATGAAGGGGCCAGCGAGATTCCCGCGGGAATATTAACTGGGGGATACACCTTCGGGAAATAAATCGCATGTGTTTGTCTTCTTCTATTGCTCCATCCCCTTCCCCACACCCCCCCCCCTCCCACCCCAAATGATAAATACAATGAAATAACACCCTCTCACCTCTCAGACTGAGACGATGAAGAGGCCAGAAGGCCATGCAGTGGGAATCCCGAAACCAAATTCCTTGGTTAAGATCGCTATCGGGGAAACCCCCCCCCCCCCCCCCTCTTCCCCCTCTTCAGACAACCCTGGACCTCCCCCCGAGCACAGGTTGCTTTTTGCGGGGGAAGAAGACCTTTACTGCCCCCAATCAAGTGCACTGTCAACATGAGGATGGGGTTTCCGATCAGGTCCTTACAGATAGTGTCAGATAAACAGTGGTGTTTAACATTTTGAAATGAAATCAGCTAAAATGTCAGACAGATCTGACTGTGATTGGCACTAACAAAGAGTGAAATGTTCTTTTTTGTTCAAAGGCGTAGCTTTAAAGCTGTTTCATTTGCCACTCTTCGCCAGCCAGGTGAATCCAATGAATCCGGAATAATAATAAATACAATGTAAAGCGCTTATATTGAAGTATCGAACGCTATACAAAGGAGAATATTATCATCATGTAATTCATGTATTCCTCACAATTCCTATTTCTCATTATCATGGAAACATGCAACATATCGACAAGGCGGAATGCACTCTCCTACACCGTCACCTAAAATAAATATTTCAAAATAGATACAGGATATAGAGATGATGGAAAAATAATAAAATGTCGCGGGTACATATGATACTTTATAAGTCGATAGTTATCCTTTGTATAATTTTACTCCATATAATTGTGTATTCCGCACGCTTACTACTTCTCTAAACTCAAAAACGTGCGGACATTTTTTGGCGGAAATCAATTTCTCAAATGCTTTTGGTCTGTGCTCTGAAATCGATTATTCTAAAAATAGATGCATGATAAATCAGAAACTTGATAAGAGAACTTGTAATTTTGCTACTTCCAAGAAACGGAATCGATGCCCTCGATGAAAAGTCTTCTTTTATTTTTATTTTTTTGGCTCAAGGGGGAGAAGCAAGAAAACAAAATGTACTTTTCCTGGAGGGCAATTAAAAATAAAGATGAGTTGTTATTCCCATAATTTTTGTTGTTGTTTGTGTTTATTTTTCAAATGCTTTTTAGGTCTGTGCTCTGAAATCGATTGTGCTAAATACATGTACATGTAGATGCATGACAAATAAAAAACTTGAAAAGAAAACTTGTTATTTTCCTGCTTCCCAGAAACGGAATCGATGCCATACTTTTGAAAATTCTTCTTTTCTTTTTCTGTTTTGGCTCAAGGGGGAGAAACATGAAAACAAAATATACATATCCTGAAGAGCGATTGAAAATAAAGATGGGTTGTTATTCCCGTAATAATTGTTCATCTATTTAAATACGGTGATTAACAAAAATGCTTTCATATTGGCATACCTGTTATTCAGCATGTCCGTACATGGTACAGTGTACATTAATCTACATTGAGATAAACAGATAAGATACAAAATTAAACAAAACAATACATAACATTAAAAGCAGAAAAAATACATGTTAGAAAAGAGAAATTTAAATTAAGTTAATACTTCAGTCACACCATCGAGACCGACACCAGACCGACAACAGACCGAGAAAACAATTACAGTACCACGTATGGCCAAAACACAACCGGTGTGGGGTCGGCGAGGGTTTGGCGGTGTGAGTGAGGTATAAAGCATTCTCACTGCCAGTGGCATAGCAAGGGCGTCATGTGAAGGGGGGGGGTGCGCGGCAACTGGGGGGTGTTTCACAAAACATGTCATCAGTGATAAATGACAGTTGTTGTTATAAGCTAGTGAAATCCTTGCTTCTGATTGGTTATCAACAGATTTGTCACTGATATTTGCCATTTGTCATTGAAAAAAGGCTTTGTGAAACGGGTCCCTGGTCTCACTCGGCAAATAAAATGAAAATCAACCAGGAGGGTGTTTCACAAAGATCCTAAGTTGAACTTATCTCTAAGTTGGACTTAAAAATTATGGTAAGCCGTTAGCACCTATGAAAATATTTTGTAAAAGTTATTTTAAAAGCCATAAAATGTTGATTCAAATCATTCATACTTTCTATTATCAAGGAGATTTCATGTTCTTGATGTGTAATTTATGAAAAGTCTAAAATAATTGAATTTTTGCATTGAATATATTTTTTATTTTAAGTCTACAAATGGCTCTCCATAATGTTTAAGTCCAACTTAGAGTTAAGTTCGACTTAGGATCTTTGTGAAACACCCCCCAGGTCATTGACTATCGGGAGAATGTGGGAAGGGGTCATTTCATCTTTTTCACGTCCAATGGTATCATCATATAGAAAAACTGAACAATTTAAACAGGCAGAAAACAACCTTAAAATCGTTTCTTGAAATGTTTACAAATTGTAGAATTATTGGGAGCCAGGGTTTAAAAATTTACCTACTATGGGGGGGGGGGGGGGCTTGGTTGTTTTTTTACCTACATATAACTGGTTAACATTTTGTTCATTCACTGGCAAATTCTTCCCCTGAAACGTACAAAACATTACTCAGTTGAACATCAAAACTTCCCATGCATGTTCAATTTAGCCCAGACATTTTGCTCAGTTATTCATATCGCATGGATGAAATTGTTTCCACGCTCACAGATAATCGAATGTCTTTCCCCAACAAGGTTCATAACTAAGAATTAAATACAAACATTTCATCAGAAACGTATTCGAAGACAGCAATCTTACTTTTTTTTTCTTCCTCAGACATATCCTTTTATTTCAATATGAGGCATTTCATTGGCAAAGTGAACGATCACAGGAAATGAGCCAGAACTGACTCCAAAACATTAATCAGAGATGGATGTCCTGCTCATGAGATGATGCGTTCACGTTTCCATGGAAACGCATCTCATGGGAGATGAATCTGAGGTGACGAGAAGATATACATGTAGCAGTTATTTTTGGTCTAAATCGACTGCACATCATTAACAGAAAAGTTTCTATTATTACATTTTTAATCCGAAACAGTGAATCTAAATTACCGTACTACATTATCATCTAAAATATTGTTAAATCATTATCATAATTTTTCATTTATCTACATAACAACTATTCCTATTTTCTGTAGCCAATTAGACTAATTAGAGCTCCTCTCTTAGCTCCTCTCTAAGAGAGGAGCTCGAAAGATTTTTTTATTTTTTATTTTTGCTGCTGTTTTTTGTTTAATTGGTTATTGTTGTGTGTTTTTTTCTTATATTTTGTACACGCCATTTGCTCAGCAGTTGTTATAGACTTAAAGGTAAAATTACCTTCTTGCATTTCAAGTGAAACTATATGTTCTTATCTCCTACACCGTAAGATATTTTTTTTTACACGCCAAATTCGTCACCATACTATCTTTTCCGTTAGCTTGGCATTATTCGGAGACTCCGTTTTAAATTCCTTTCCTTACAACTGGGTCACTGACTGCATAACCCGTTAAAGCCAGTATGAGTTAAAAATAAAGATGAAATTCATATCACTTAAGACGGGAGGGGTGAAATTCTCTACCTATCGATGGTAATTTCCATGCTAAAACAGTGCATTGCTTTAAATTTTCTGGCGCCCTGGTTGTAAGATGATATTCACCAGTGCCACGATTCATGATCTTTTATCTTGCGGAGAGGATGTGGAAATCGGAGAGCAGGGGGACGCTACAGCACTAGGGATCGGGGAGGGGGGCGGAACACATCTTTTAACCCATTTGCACAATGAAAAAATCAATTAGGGTAAAAAGCAAGAGTGAAGATCAACGCATATCTAAAAATCAATTGTAAAATGAATGTCTCATGAACCTGACGTCGATAACAACAATTACGAATCTGTAGACCAAATAGGGAGCTGTCGACCCCCACCCCCCCCCCCCCCTTCCTCTTCTCTTGTTCCTCCGTCGGAGAGTCTACATCTGCCTCCGATATCATCTTCATCACACGAGATATTCAACTTACAACCGAATAAAAACCGGCCATCTGGGAGTGAAAACCTAGATGCTGGCATGAAAGACAGGGAAGATTATAATGATACTACTTAGTACTTTTACTGTAAGAAGAGAAGAGAAAAGAAGAGAATAGAAAAGGAGAGAATGCTGAATATCTGCAAGATCGTACATGATTGTGGTCCTCTTTTAATGCCGATAAGATGTGTCTTACCCGGTTTTATCGACTTATGGCTTATGTCAAACATGTATTGCAATGCACTTCATTAATGACTTGTTCGGATGGCCGTCTCGACAAAAAAAAAACGTTGGTCTTGTATGGCCATCCTAATTCCATAATGCCGTGTGTCTGTTTTTTTTACTGTATCATACTGAATATTTGTTTAACCTTTATATACATAGGCCTATATATATTTATTTCATGTATTTACATATGTATTTTTAATGTATTTGCTGGAATTGAAAGTAACGAATTGAATTGAAATGAATGGATTTTAACTGTGTATGAATGTGGCTCAAGAGGCGTCATTTTGCTCCAGCGACTGGCGCGATCTTTGACGCGCAGAGTGTCTTCATAGTTCATACGAAAACTATAAAATTCAAACTGGTGTATAGGCAAAAAGGTTTAAAAAAATTATAGAGTAACAAACAAAACAAACAACTTCACATATACTGTTCGTCTTCACCAGGACTCAATTATTGTATCTTTATGGAACGTATTCAAGCAGCCCGAAGGGCGACCCACGGCCTCCCCCCCCCCCCTTTCTCTCTCTCCCTCTCTCTCTCTTTATCTCTCTCTCTTTCTCATTCTCTCAAAAAATGTAAATAATCGGAGGATTGTGAGGCACCAAAATATAGAGAAAAAATCAGAAGCGTGGTGTCAAAAAATTAAACGGTAAAGAGACACGTTATGATACGTCAGTAGACTGAAACAAAGCACTTTTCATGGCCGATATCGAAAATTTCAGTTTGATTATCCCAAGAAATCAAGGTTAACGAGATTCTGGCAGAGGCGTTCGCAACAGGTAAAGTAGGTCACTTGATTTGACTCGATAACAATTCACTCAACCTGCTTTTAAATGGGCCATTCAATCAATAAACTGTGACGTTCATATTGGTTTTGCCCTTCTTACCTGAAAATGGGGAAGTGGGGGAACTTTCAAGTGCAAAATAAGCACACAATCACGTAAAAGGTGAAATAAACAGTGTCATCCGCACTGGTTTTCGAAATAATTTTTTTGAAATGTTTGCACCACAAAGCTTTTTTGAACACTTGGTATTCAATTTTTATTTTACTACATGTATTTAAATGTAATTAAAACTACATACCAACATTCTAAAAGCGTCGTGTTCTCATTTACACGAAAGCTGTTATGTGAAAGGATTACTTTATTTTTTAGTTCTTCTCTTTCTCTCTTCTCTTTCTCTCTCTCTCTTTCTTTATCCATCTCTCACTCTCTTTTTTCTTTCTCTCCTCCTTTCTCTCTTTATTCATCTCTCACTCTCTTTCTATAATTATATCTCTCTTTGAAATATCCATTCCATACTGATTTTCTCTCCCTCCTCCCAGAGACAATAACCACCTTTCTTTGCAGTTACAAAGCGTTTGTTCCACATATACATGTGTAATATATATTATATGCTACTCTAACAATATAAGATTTCTTAAAAAGACCAGTTAAGCAAATCTTTAATATAAAAATCCATACTTCCTAGCAAAATAGAGAAGAGATTCTTGAATTTCTCATTCTTATTATCTCCCCTTCTCCAAGCGCAGAAATCTTTCTTCATCAATAACGTTTTGCTGTCTATCTACAACTACAAATATTTGCATTACAAAGAAATAATTTAGTGTGGTCCATTACCTTATATTTCACCTTCCCTCCGCCGGGCAGGGTTCTGCTACAGAAATCTGGAACACTTAAATGTTTTCATCGCAGGGTGGCGCTGCACGGGAGAGAATAAAAACTCCCAAGTTTATTCGGGTAAAATCCGCTCATTGTTAAAGTTGTGTTTTAGAACTGCACTGCAATTTAAGAAATTTGTCAAAATGTTTTCGCTGTTTAATAAAATTTACGAAAATGAAATCAAATGATGACGAGATTGTGAACATACAATACCCCCCCCCCCAAAAAAAAAAAAAAAATCATTCCTGTTCTTTTTACTTGGATCTTTTACCCCTCAAATTTGTGACCGCCATTATCAAAGCACATTTTTTGAATTTTTTACTTTTTGTCGTTTTCTTTCCCGTATTCAATAACCACACGCGGTTTGATAATAATGAATAGTTGTTTAAGATATACCTAATGTAACACTAAGATCACTTTACTTATACGATAATCTAAGATAATAATAATAATATTGGATATTTATATAGAGCACATATCCACCCTGCAGGGTGCTCAAAGCGCTCCAAGATTACCCCGGCTCTGCTAGGCTACCGATGTCGGTGCTCACAGCATTCCAGGAATTACACAATATATAAATATAAAACGTACACATAACAGTATCATAAAATATAGTTTTATGCAAATACATGCATATCTTTACATTTAATGCCTGTGTTATATACAAGTTTTAGACATGCACATATAATATTCCTTATCCAAACTCATTTTCGAAATTCATTTTTAAGACATTATTCATTTTCCTCAACAAAGGATCAATTTACTATAATAATTCATTTCTGAGTGAATAGGATAAACATCCTTGATTTGTAATCGAAGTACATGTAATATGCTTGAATACATTCGCATATATATTTTTTATATAGTTCTCAAATTACGTTTCTTCACCGAATGCCACGATCAAAGTGCACAGTTGAAACTTACCCCGTATTGCTGTAATCATATAAACAGGACCATTTCTAAAGTCATGGTTCAAAGCTTTACAACAAAAACGCGATTTTCCATCAAAAGAACTATTCTTGGTACGGCTCGGTACAAAACAAATCAATAGAAAAGAAGTTGTGTGTTCAACGCACGGAACACACACGGGTCCCTGTACCGTGTTCCCGCACTGTGTACCAATACGTACAGCATACAAAGCTAGGTGGAGCTGAATTGTGTGTGTTCGTTTTTCATTGCCATAAACCATAATTCATCTTCGGGCGAATCACAATAGAATATGACGATGACCTCATCAAAACTTTTCATCCACTGAATCAAAATCGCATACCTCGGAATCACAAAGGCATGTAACAGGGCGGTGAGAATCGGCTGTACAGTCTGTTTATACAGAACAGAAGTTGACACCCAAATGTAACAAGTGGTTCTGTACGTTGGATAATCTTGCTTTTCGTTTCATACACCATTTTGAGGAGAAATTAAAAGGCTAATTCGTGGCGTCTTTTCCCGAGAAAAATGGCGTTAACTCCTTATCACTGCTACTGCTGCCTATCCCATCGTAAGGGTGGGATGCTCGGCGCCATCATCACGTTGGTAAGTTGCTTAAAAGGGTGAGAAAATGTTGCAAAAGTAGATACTTGGTTGGGGTGTATGATACGCAATAGTACGTGTCGATTAACTTGTGTGTGTATTGTAATTTTGGGTGTAACCCTTTACACCCTTTCAATTAGATTTCTGCATCAAACACAAGTGGTAGGAGTGATGGCGACATCAACTGATATATATTCTGGTTTTAATTATGATAATCGTATTTTCCACCATCACTTCTTTCATTTTGATTATGATAAAATGTATGACCATTTAGAGTATAAGTGAGACATTAGAAGATTTGTTAAATTATCATTACTTAATGTATAATTACGTGTCATCGCAATATTATCATTCTAATATAAAAGCCATGTGCGCTTTTAAAGACACAAACAAAATATGAAACATTAACAAGTCACTATTTTGTTAACATTATGCTTTTCTCCTGGGTAAAAGATTCAATATTTGATTCAATTTACACTGAAGCAAATGAAGGTACATGTAGATCTGTAAAAAGTTGAGAAAATAATACTCCAGTTATAATCTAACGTAACGCTTGTGATCTTTTGGATCAAAAATTTAGTCTGTAAACATTTAACAAAATATATGTTTTAATTAAAAAATGTACTTTATATAATACTTAAAACAATTGATGAGCTCTGAAAGTTGTTCAGTATTATAATATTTGAAATAAGAGTCTCTTTTGCTAAAAAAAAATGTTCATAAATTCTCGTTTTTCTTCAAATTTAGATATTGTCGGCAGCTACTGCGTCTTACTACATCTGGGTCTTATTGGATCTCTACACCCGATCCAACGAATTCACTGACCAGGGCTATTTTAACGGTAAATAATACAAACTATGACCATCAAAATGTTATAATTTTACAGTGTATTACCATTCAAATTCAATGAATACTGCCACAATTAAAAGTGCAATACGAGTAGAGGGGAACATTTAAACTTTTCAGGTGTGTACAATTATTGTTTCAACTGATAATTGTGCGAATCTCTGCTTCATCTTGAAAACAATTTATACACAAGAAAATCTAAATATCTTGTCACTGCACACCGTGTGGTTCATTAGAAGAATCTCACACTGTATGTGAGTACTCTAAGAATCCCATGTGATGTTAAAGGGAGAGGATCGACAGTTTCCATGTGCAGAGGGCCATAATTCGCGGACACCAGACTTAGTGAAAATATCATTAATGGTTGTACAAGACTGCACACAACAAACCCATAGTCCCATCAAAACTAAATACCCCCTATTCTCTCAGAGTCTGCGGGTGAGGGAAATGTAAGTTAGTAACTTTACCATATCGGGGAATGGATGGAAAATACCACGCATTACATAAGACCTGTTGGTTATAAAACTGACAACACCTGTTATTGAGTTAACACCCGAATGGTGACGAATTCCCCATGATAGCCAACCAACTTTCTTGGTCTGCATAGAAACTTCAAATACACCCGATCCAATGAATTCAGTATTTACCAAAGCTTTTTTACAGGTACATAGTAAATACTTTACTATCAAAATTCATGAGCTGCAATATCCGCTCTATACTATCAAAGTACCATTCTGCTAATTCGTAAAATTGTTTCGGAAGATAATTTCAGGAACTAGACTATATGTCCTGTCTGTCATTGGCAATGAATGTATTATTATGTCTTTATACATACTGTGCTTTATACATACTGTGTCTCACACTGTAAATAACATTGAACGGTGAAGAATATCGTATGATATTGGTGTTTTTTTTTTTTTTTTTTTTGGGGGGGGGGGGTGTTATGTTTGGGGTTGTTTTGTTTTTTGTCTGGGTAGAATCTTAAAATATCTTATATTAACAATTTGCACAGTCATCACGTAACCTGAGGATCTAAGCTTTCCAAAAATGTGTCATTTATCAATTATAATTGTGGTTAAGTTATGATAAAACATCGATAATTCTCGTTTTCGTTTTTTCTGGGACGCACTGTATATATATTTTTGGGGGGGAGGGGTGGTTTTGTTTTGTTTTCTCGCGTACTTGTGTCAACGGAATTGTCGACATTTAAAAACAATTGCCAAGTAGGCCCCATCTGCCTAAAGAAGTTCCTTTTTATTATTCCACTTTTGCATCAATTCATAAACATCTCGTATCTTCGACTTTAACAAAAAAAATGAATTTATCTTACATTTGCACGTTTTATCTTTTGCTTGTTGGTATATTTGTTTGTTACGTTTAGGGCTTTTCCTTTTTTTTTTGGGGGGGGGGGAATTATTTTTTTCATATATTTCTTCTTTTTGTTCTATTCTTTTATGTGGTGTTTTTAATGGTATTTCATGTTGTTGATTTGAAGGATTCAAGTATTGTCTTGCTTTGTTTGGTTGTATGTTTGCTTTTAGTTTTTTTTTCTAGTGGAATTCGATAAGAATTGATTAAACTCTCTCATAATAGTTCGATTCGTGTTGATCATTCTTCTTATTTTGTCTTCTTCTTTGTAGCCGTATTGGTTCTGCATTACTTCTTGATCGCTGGCACCGGAATCATCGTGCCGTTGCTCACCCTCATCCTCTTCGCAGGCGCCTACTGGGTGAGTATCAAACAACATCGCAAAGACTTTTATTAAAAAATCAACCTAAATATTCAAATCAGTGCGTCGTTTCACGAAATCGTGATAAGTATAAGTTCACCGACATCTAACTGAGACGCGCATTAATTTGTACTTTCGACGGTTTTGTGAAACCCTACTCGTATTTTGATGACGTCATTGCCAGGCTTTTCACGGTTAATTATTGTGTTATGCTTAGATCGTTTTGTATATAAAATTACTACAGTGCAGCTTTGCCAAGAAGACAACAAATTGTCGTTCGGGGCGAGAACTTTGAATTGGACAATTTGATCAGGGTTTCATATCCAAATTAGCAACGCTGGTATATCCTGTCATTGCTAAAGTTTTCTTGCAAAAAGACATCTTGAAAATAATATACATGGTTTGAAACTCACTCAAAATTTATAGAGAGGCAATTTTTTTCCGATACATGGAGATTTTAAACCTTTCAAACATCAAGGATTGTGATGCTTTTTTTTTCCTATAATGCAAATAATTCTTCCCAATGAAATTTAATTCTACACACGAGGAATTAAAAACATATATGTTTACAAAGATCACTACTTTGATGCGGGGTTCTACTTCGTATAGTAAAACATTGATAATAATAATAATAATAAAAAATCTGGATTCAAATAGCGTTTACTATAGGAATACCGTCTCTACATGTGTGTGCTTTGAAGATATAATTTACAGATGACATTAACAGAACAGGTTCCATGATGGTTAATATGATAGATTACTCAAAGCCGATATTATTTTCACTAAATGAACTTATTAAAGAGAGTCAACACTACTGGGCCAGAAGGGATTAGACCACACAGCGAGGTCACTGACAGGTGGCTATCTCATTAACTCAGCTCTCAAGTAACATAAGAAAAAGAGGATCATGGGGGACCAACAGGCACCGATTGTGGAAGTTTTCTATATAGAGGGAGCAAGTAGCTACAAGTAGGACAGTGTGCCTTTAATAATACTGAATTACAGATATTTTGTTACATTGTTTTTCTCCCGTTTTACAGTACTATTCGGTTCCGGTGGCCTTTTTCTCCATCATGGCATCACTCGGCTCCATTCTCGAGCTCGGAGCGATCCTCTTCTTCGCCGTCACCTTCAACAGCTCCTCCGTGGTATGCAAATATATTTCACTTATCCTCATGAGCACTAGCATTTTTTAAGGGGTGGGGGCCCGGGGGGTCACACCCGGCCCACGCCCTACCCCTAAATTTATAACACAACTCAAAAGGTGTGCTTCCGCCTTTAAACAAGGGCAATTGAAAATGTTTATCCTCCTACTTCTTCTTTATCTTCTTCTTCTCTTTCATTCTTTTTGTGCTTCTCTTTTCTTTTTCTTCCCTTTTTTGTCTCTTATGCCTCAGTCACATTGGCTTGCGTATTGCTGCGTATTTATGGGAAGCCGTTTTAACATTTATTCCTATCTCTTGATATGAAGATTTGAATTCTTGATATCAAAAATTTCCATCTCTTTACAACAGAAAATGATTTCTTGATATCAAGAAATAGGAATAAATGTTAAAACGGATTGCCATAAATACACTGCAATACGCAAAGGTGTGACTGAGGCATTAGGGAGACTTTCAGGCAAATTACATGTAGCAGTGAAAATAATGTGATGACATTTCTTCTTCAGACATAAATAAATTTATTAATAAATAAAATTGAACAATATAAACCCTAATTTTAAAGAACTAAAGCAGAAACCACTTGTATCCGTCAAATATCCTGAAAATCATTGTTTTCTATACTAATTATACACTTTTATTTAATAAAACTCAAATTCATCTCTTTTTAATGACAGACAACTGATGGACTTGGATCTGAACCTTTGATTCTTGGAGAGATCATCTGGTTTATTGTCAGGTTTATTTACATGGTAAGTCCCAAGGAATGTATACCAGGGGTGTGTTTCACAAAGATCCTAAGTTGAACTTATCTTTAAGTTGGACTTAACAATTATGAAAGGCCATTAGCATCTCTGAAAATATTTTGTAAAAGTTATCTTAAAAGGCATAAAATGTTGATTCAAATCATTCATATTTTCTATTATCAAGGAGATTTCTTGTTCTTGAAGTGGAATTTATAAAAAGTCTAAAATACTTCAATTTTCGCTTTTTAATATATTTTATTTTAAGGCTACAAATGGCTCTCCATAATTTTCAAGTCAAACTTAAGTTAAGTTCGACTTGAAATCTTTGTGAAACACCCCCAGTGACATTGATCTACTGAACACACATGTAGACAAATTCAACCCGCCACAACGTTTGTCCAATGATTCATGAGGTGCCAAGTATGGACCTCTTTATTCTGTACATGTTGGTGGCATAAGTGGTTCAGCAACATGAATTACTTGTAAGTTATGTATGTACAGTTAAGATATTAAACTATTAAAATGATTTGTTGTGGTGGAACCTTTTTGCACTTTTATATATGGGCAATTTGAAGGAATTTGATTATTTTGTTGTACCAAACGTTACGAAAAATATAGAAAACTGAAACAATAGAGAAATAAGGAAAGTGCACTTTTCTATGATATTTGATTTCACAAAAACTCTTGTTGGGGCTATCAACATTTAAAGAAGTTGCTCATGTATGGGACAAACTATTATCAATAAAATAAAATATTAACTTACTTAGGAGTTAGGAGTCAATCCTTTTCACACAAAAAAAAATAGTACAAATATATGATTATATCTGTGTCTTTGTAACTATTTGTAGGCCTCTTTATATGACAATATGTAGTTTGAAATGGAGTGTAAATTTATATACTCCATGTATACATTTCTATCGATTTCTGTATCCATCTCTGACTATTATTTTGTCCAATATCTTCTTCTATTTTCTTCTTTTTCTTTTTCTGCTTCTTTTTCTTTCTTTTTTTTTGGGGGGGGGGTCATTTTTCTAACTCTTCTTCACTTATTTTCTTACTTCTTTTACCATTTTTGACAAACAATTTGAATAAATAAACAAAATCATCTTAATTTCCTTTTTTTCTTCTTCTCCTTGCAGCTTCATCTGATCTTCGCTTCCTGGGCCCTCTACCAAAAGAACAGCTCAGGGAACGATCAGAAAAGCACGACCTTCTAAATCACAAACGACGTCACAATGGGTCATATAAAACTAGCAATTGCTGTTATTTTATGTGAAAGACGAAAGCAAAAAGAGTAGAAAAGCCCATTGCTTGTTTTATATATTTGGCCACAAAGCTATCTAAAAGGTCCCTTAATGTAAAATTATATAATATTTAATCGTTACAAACTTTCCTCCAACATATGTTAGTATCAAAATACAGTAAAATAAGTCAAGATGAGTTACATTTCACAAACCTTTCATCTATTGAATTTTCTAATTTATTTTCTTAAACATGGGTTGAAATGAAAATGGTCTGTTTCCCTTTTACAACTGTTTAATGAACTATTGTTTTATGTTCAATAACTATCCACAATCATTACAGGTTAAATAAGATTATGGCAACCATTTGAATGAATTGGATGAAAATTTAAGCCTACTAAACATGAGTATTTCAAAGCAAAATGTCCATAATTCCTTTCTCTTTTACTAAAAAATTATGTTAAATATAAAACAAAAACTGACACAAGCTTCTGATAATCAGTTAATTTAATTTCTTGTGAAGCTTATTCTTTTCAAGCTTTTGACTGATTCTTTAGTCATATATTTAAACAACTCAGCAAATATTATCTCACTTTATATTCATCTATTCACTAGATATTTGTGTACTTTCTAGAAACCTTAAGAATATTATTCTCTTCATTTCTTATACACATATTTATTCAAGGCTGAAATGTGGTATTTTATAAAATTGAATTAGACTGAAATGTATAAACCTCTTTTATTGTGTAAATTGGCTTCTTAAAGTATATCTTTTCTTATAGATTATAAAACAGCATACCAATTTCAGCAAAATAGCTTCTGATAAATCATATAAGAGATTTCAAGTTCAAATATTTTTCTTTCATTTCTGGTAGTTTGGTGAAGGGGTATGAAAAACTGTTTACAGGTATATAATATCTTGTTTATTAGATTTTTTTTGTTCATTTTTGTTGTTGTTAATGTTTTTATTTCAGTGCCATCTTGTTGTTTTTGTCGTCTACAAGTCTATGTGTTTTTATTTTCATTTCTAAAAAAAAAAAAATCAGTATCACAATCGAACATGAGACTTTACGACGTGTATCCAATGCATAGCAGTAGATATTGCATACATGTAAATCTACAATATCTGCAAAAAGAACTCACTAGAAAGATAATTGTTAAAACATGTCATTGATCGATGTGGTTATGTTAAAGTTATTGTAAAAAGTATGGTCTTTCAAAAAAAATACTTCCTTTAATAAAATATGCTGAATGTTGAAAATGTCTTTCATTATGGAAATAAATTTGTAGAATAAAGATCAAAGATGGTGTTTTATTTTTTTCAGTGTTCACCTTCTTTTTTAAGTTTTCAGGATAGAGCGGGTGAGAGTGTGAATCTGCGAGTGCAACTAATGAGAAGAATATTTAAGAGTGGAAAATCACAGCTAGTACATGATTACATCTATCATTGTTTTTTGTTTTTGTTTGTTCGATACAGAGATTTTTTTTGTCTAACCACTTTCCAGTAAGTACGTTAAAAAAAAGAATATATATATTCAAATTATACAAAATAAATTCAAGTTACCAGAAATACATATTTTTAAAATTATATACAGTGTGAGTACAAAAAAAGTTTACACCTAGAAAATTGCTAATTATTTTATAATCATCTATGAACAGTTAATTGTTATACATCTTATGAAAGAGTGTTTTATCCCAAATCATTCAGTACCGTTTTTGTGTGGTATGTGTTCATGCTATGATGATCAGGAGGCATTGTTTGCTAGAGTGAAAAAATTGATTTGGGCCAAAGTAGCTTATGTGATGTTTGAATAAAACAATTGGGATTTGGGTATTAATTCAGTCATGGCAGATCCAAATAACATCCCTAACAAAATTAATCATGCCACACATATCAAATATCAACGAGCATGCGTGAGCATGTGTGTGTGTGTGTGACTTTGCTTTCGCAAAAAGTACATGCAATGCATCTCGTTTGAAACATTCAATTCATTCTCTCACTTTAATATCACTTAACATATCACATACTTTATACTGTAGGCATCAGTGTCACTTTGACGCAAGTCGAATTTTGCACTCTCGCAAACATTGCCTCCTGTTCATCCAAGCGTGAACACATACCACACAAAAATGATACCAAATGATTTGGGATAAGACGCTCTTTCATGTAAGATGTATAATTTACTGTTAAAATAAATAGCAGTCTTCTAAGTGTAAACTTTTTTTTTACTCACACGGTATAATAGAGAAAGTAGGGAAAATGAAAAAATCAGACCTACGGGATTAAGGAACAAAAAGTATCATGATCGAAATCTCAGTATCTTATTACTAACTTGGAAACAGATAAGGGGAATTACTTGTCTTGCCACAAAAGATCCCCCAAAACTTTCCTTTTCCCCCAGTGAGTGATGTATGTGATCTACTTCCTGTGAGACTGTACATTTTTTGTCCTCTTTTCATGTATTTGTATTTGTAAGCGCTTCGGTACTTATGATTTTAGCGCTCCTAAATATTCGATATTATCAATAACTCATTTGGGAAAATTTGTTGATGCATTTGTAGACAGATTTTGTTATATTATTAGGACAGAGATTAAATTGTAGCTCTGTACAAATTAGCTTTTGAAGATACATCTGAAGAAATCAATCCCAAATGTTGTGGGAAACAAGATTATATGGATGGTGATGGTGATGAAGTATGAGAATTCATTGAAGTTGCTCATCTACTTCTAAAGATGATCACAATTTCAAAAAATATTTGTACTGTGGTACAACTGGTACAAATGCAATTCTATTCTTCTTATTGACAAACCAACCTCTTATTAAAAATAAGGATTTTTGTATTTTCTAACTATGAATCAATGACTCTTCCCAAAACTTTCAGACGTCTTTTCACCCATTCTAAAACAAATTTACAAGTAGTTCATGAAATGTATTACTTTCGCAACCGAGTCAAAATTGGAATTCATGCCTCAATATTCTAACCATAGCACAAAGCTTCCTGCATGAAAAGATACTTTTTCACACATCAGGCTACACAGAAAGAAAAAAAGTTCTTACAACAGCCTTTGTTATTCCTAACACATTCAAAATCATGGTCAAGTTTGAAAAGTTTACTAGCTAACCCATCAGTTGCCATACCAGTATTCCTGATGTAATTTTGTCCTGCCACAGAAGTGAGTGTTAAGATCAATAGAAACTTGAATATGAACTCATAACATGGAAAAAAGATAAATTCAAGATGAACTCTAAAATGAACTCTAAAAAAACTGAACTAAGCTCATCAGCGATTGTGCATAGCAAAGTGAATCCGAAAATGACCACAGCCATGAGACGTGTTTATTTCCAGTTAAAAAATTGTCAAAACATCCCGTTTACAGTTAGACTTCATGCATTGTAGGACTAGGAGTGAATTACAGTAAATAGCTTCACAGCTTTATATCCATTTACGGCTGGACTCCTAAAATTATGTATCCTCTCTCTTTAAATATTCAGTTGTTAAATGTAGACCCCTGTATGTTTAATAATTGCTACACTCAGGCCTGAAAAAAAAAGATGTTGCATTGCCATTTGCATGATTTGGGTGCCAGAACCTGGGTCGGTCGGTCAGATTTCTTTTTCTTCATTTTTTCCCTTCAAAACAGCGACCGTCACACAAAAAACTCAAGCTGCACTGTGCATTATATACATAGACTCTGCGTAGGCCTACACAAGGCCAGGGTCTACTTCAGTGACTTGTTAACACTAGCAGGATTTCAACACTAGGGCAGAAGACGAGTAAGAATTTGATGATTTTATGCATTTAGACTAAACCCTATCTATATCCCACACATAGGAGCATCACTATCCTGGCTGTGTAGTAAAAGCTGTGCTTCTGATTCTCAACATTTCAAACACCACTGTACAAAACTCAACTTATTTCACTAAAAATCGGTACTTTGGTGACAATTGATGACACCTAAATAGCAGTAGAATACATTTTTTTCAACTTACTGATGTTCAAAAGAATAATTTAAAAATTCAAATTGTAAGTCTGCTGTCAAACTTTACTTACAAGTTACAGCCGCATCGGCATGATTGTGTGCAGTATATGCAATATTGTGTGGTGTGTATGTATATTTGTGTATAATAATACCTGCCTCACAGCAAGTGTGCAGTGCTAGAGGTCAATACGCATTAGCATTGACGCTCTTAGACAGAAATAACCATCTGATTTGGGTCATTTCTTTAATAAAATTGACATTTGTTGACATTCCCCAATACAGATGGTAACCCAGAGATCTCGTACCGTGGGGGTAGCTATAGCCAACAATGTACATCTTTTCTGTCAAAACATTTTCTCCCCGATTATCTTTATTTAGATCTAATTTTCTGATTTCTAAATCAGATGTAAATTAGGTCGGTCTATATATCTCCTAATTACAGTTTTCAAAATTTGCTAACCTATTATAGAATGTGAAATTTTCGGACTTACTTATATGAATTATCCAACTTGTATCTCAGAACTGTTCATGCACTCGAAAATAGAGCTATACACTGTATGACCCGGCGGCCGGTATATTTCCGGGTCACTTCCTACCAAAACATAGCCAATGGCCAATCAGAGCACTCGTTTCGTGGGAGTTCGTTGGTCAAGCCGGGCTGACTCGTACGTAGCTAGCTCGGTAGCTATTGGACGTTCAAAAAGAAAAAATGAATATACATCAACTAAAACCAAGACGGATAATGTTGATGACGAGACTTTCTCAGATTAATCATTAATTTAGGATCTAAATGAGCAAGCTATCGTAAGTCAAATAAGCTATATAGATGTTATTTTTAATTTTTATAATAATTGCAGCAGTTATGAGGATATAAAGAGTGAAAATCTCGTTGCATATCTCATTCATCGCAGCCCGGTCGAACCGAACCATTTGTTCTGTACAGTCCCGTACAGTCCCGATGGGACATACTTCAGTCTCTATAATCGGAGGTCTAGTGGAGCCAGACGTAGTCTCAGTGGAACAACCGACGATTAGAGAGCCTGAAGTTTTCGGTCTATGACTAGGCAAATTCATGCAAAAAAATATATTCAAAAAATTGACTTGAAAACACATCACACAATTAGTCTGAACCGAGTCAGGAGCAAATTTGAAGAAATTATATTTTTAAATGTTGTAAAACCAAAGATATAAGAAGAAAACTGACCAAGTATCTGTACTAAAAATCGTACATGTAAAATTGGTCGTAGACATTCGACAGCTGAATATGACGCGCACGGTTGCATTACGTGCGTTCTCGAATCCAAAATCGTACCTCACACACACACACTCTCGCCATACCGCGAATGGTCCGTCGTGGGGAGCTAGCCGGCTGAGAGTTTGCAGCGATACCAACGCAGCTTCGGAGCTCCGCAGCGTGCCATTTTAGCGGGACTCAGAAAGGTTTGCGATGGGAAGGCAGCGGCCTAGCTTTTTGCCCAAACAACGCTAGATCAGCTGCTGGCAAAATGAAAATAACTACGATCGAGAACATCGTCGGTTTCTTAACTTTTCAGTGAGATAATTCTGAATTCTAATTGAGACTATATAATAAATTAAATCGACAAAGAAACCTCAGTAGAACTCTTATAACTATACAAAAGCTTGTTTATTTCTTCATTTGACATTTTGTTTTCAACCATTTTTTCGTGCGCGAGTCAATGTAAACTATGTATTACCAAACTTTCAACACGCAAGGAACGGGGAACACTCGCGGACCTCGTAACAAATTTTTTGCAAAAATTTTGTTTCAAGGGTGATTTTGAAGCAGTGAAGAACATTGGCGCTGCAATGCGCAGAAATATACTTGAAAGAAACTTAAAAAATAATACCTGAATTTTCAGAAAATCGTATTTGTATTAGTGTACCTAGATGTGAATTGTTTATAAATCAGATTTTATGAAGATTTGTCGGGAAAAAATGTCAATTTTTTCTGTTTGGTGGTCATTTCTAGGCTAATATTTTAAAAGTTGCATCAGTAATGGGCCCGATGTTTCTCTTATCGTACTCGCATGTTATTTCTACATAGATTAAACATAGGATGGTTAAGGGTAAGACCAGATAACATTATAAAAAAGATATATCCTTCCACCCTCCCATATCCAAGTTTTGGGCAACGTCAGAAGTGAGGGAAAAATTAACCACACAATTATGCACACATGGGACCCTGTTGCAATTTTGTTAGAGGAAAGACTTTCAGTAATTACACTACTCTGGCATTTCTGACAAATTTAAAATTTTCTCAAAAGGAGCTCTTTACTTAAATTGTTTGAACACACTGTTTTTTAAGAAAAAGATGCATCAGCTCACCTGCAAGGACTTTTTAATCTTCAAACGACTGCGAGAAGGATCTACAGGAATCAGACCATGGGCGCTGCCATTTTGTTGTGAATTGCGCATGCGCAAAGGCATAATTCATGCACCAAAATTTTGTTGAAGGTCCCTTCGACGGTGACTCATTGCCATTTTGTATAAATGTATGCATCCTTCTACCGTTCAGCTTTATTGCTGCGTTATAGCAAGTCCATATAGGAGAGCATTACTCATCAATTAGGCCTAAATAAAGATGTTGTATGCCCTTTGCGACCTGGCGACCCCAAAAATTGAAATCTACGGTCGGCTTTAAAAATATTTTTTAAATACCGCTTTTTATAGAAAGAAAAATTGTAATGAATAAAAAAGCACTCAAAACTGAATAATATCAGCGCGAAGAGGGAGAGAAAAAGAAAAAAAAGAAATAAAAAACAAAAGAAAAGACCCGTGTTTTGGCACCTAAAGGGCAATACAACATCTTCTATTTGTGTGTGTAGGCCTAGCTTACAGGGGGGGGGGGGGGCTATCTCTTATCTCTCTCTCCCTCTCTCCCTCTTCTCTCTCTCTCCTCTCTGTGTTTCTTGCCCTTCACTCTCCACTTCCTTTTCTCAATATCCTTTCTTGTCTGTCTATCTGCCGTCCCCCCCCCCCCTCTCCCTCCCTGTCTACCAGCCATCCCCCTTTCTCTCTCCCTCTCTTCTCAAATCAATTAATGAAGGCCCCTTCTAAATCTTGATGAGGCTTCTAATGATTCAGATGTTTATTCAATTATTATTTTTTAACTTGGTAGAGCTTTGGCTGATTAAACATCAAAGATCAAACATTTAATAAAGTTATTAAAGATGTACATATTCTTGGTGGCAAGTAGTATTATGAAACGTAATATGGATATTTATTTTTTTTAATTCTTCTTTAACCACTTGGAGGAAACTTTTTCATTCAACGGCCCTAACTAACCGGTTGTATATATTATCCTGAGCAAAACTCTGGCTAAGTCCTCAATGTGTTTACAAATATAATCTAAACATGATTCCTAAGACTACCGTATCACACACAAAATTATTACTTGTAAAATAAAATAGTAATACAAAATGTTAAAAGAAAAAAAAAAGTACACATCTTAATGCATAGATTAAAGTTCAATATTCATTTTAATCATTTTAAATAGATTTTTTTTAATCAAATAAAGACATGTTTACATGATTTTTGTTTTAAATCATGACAGAAAAGATTGCATAACAAAGAGATGAAGATTTAACAGACTTGATTTTCTAAGGTTAACCAGTAATGTATGACGAATGAGCACAACAATCTGTTCAACGAAACATTAACAACAAATCTTTTACAATAAGGCCCGCAATAAGGCTGAATGCTATGTGAGAACAGGTGATCTTGTCATTTCTCTGTCAGATAGAAATACATTTGTCCTGATAAAACATTTTCTTTAAGTATAGAAAGTTGTTTGCTCATTGGATTGGAAAGGGCATTAATCTTGATTTTAATGTGAATCGCATAAATTTTGCATCAAAACATAATCCTAGAAACAGACTCTGAGAAATTTTAACTTAGGAACACCTTGAAAAATAACACAAAATTTCTAAAATTAAGGGGTTGGTTTGTATATTACAAGTCAGTAAATACTCTTCAATTGTTATTAATTCAAAAATTACATATACTATCTCTTTCTCAAATGAATTTACAGCGTTTACCAGTGTCACAATAACAAATCTGGGGTACAGGAAATCTTTTCTTTAGAAAATAGCGAATGCACAGTATATGAACAAAACTACAGCCAAGAGCCTTACGAACATATGTAGCAAACCGATAAATCCTTCAATTGGTGTGACATCAGCATGATTTTGTTATTACCCTTAGCTAGAAGGGTGATATAATTATGATTGTATTACCCTTAACTAGAAACAAATGTGAGGAACTTCTAAAATGTCACAATAACAAATCTGGAAATCTTTCCTTCAGAAATTAGCGAACACACACTATATGAACGAACTACAGCTTTAAAGCAAGCAAGCAAGAGCCTTAAGATATATTTCATCGAGAGGGTAAGAAGTCATATGTAGTAAACAAATTAATATTTCCATTGATGTGCGATCAGCATGATTTGGTCATTACCCTTAGCTAGAAAACAAAAGTGAGGAATTTCTAAAAATGTCACAATAACAAATATGGAAATGTGAGGGACAGGTACATGTTTTTAACATTATGGCTCCTCAATCTTTAGATAAAAGTTGGTACTACCTTTGCTACGCTTCTCGGATTTCATGGACTTTCAAATTGCTCAAACATTTTAAGGTCCCCCCCCCCTCCCCCAATCTGACAATCACAGGTTCTGCCTCTGAAAGGGTGCAAACCATGTAACAGGGGTTGTTTGTGTGGAAGAGATGTACAAGATGTTCTTTCCAATTATTCATCATTCCAGTTGCTTAGTACATAATCATAAACGTTTCCTGAAAGTTGAAAAATTATAAGATACAATAGTCTGCTGTATGTCCAGTAAACAAAGTCACAATTATTAAAATTGAAACATAATTTCTACGAGCAAAAGGGTATTGAAAATTGGGAATTTACTTCTTAGAGGCGTCTGTGACTATGTTGGAAAAGATAAATGTCCCAAAAAACTCTATCTATTAAGTTATTTTCGAACTTAATTCAAAACTAAATAATTTATAAATAAAAGTAGCATAAAAAAATTAATAGACATGTTACGAATGTAAGATTCTGAAATCTTTATTTGGTGTTATTTGCCGGCTTGTATTTGTTTAAACTTTCTCATCTGCGCTGCGATTCCACCTGCTATCTGCTCATCTGTCTTGTTCTGTCCGTAGTAGTCAATAAAGCTTCCATCCGGTCCTAACAGGTACATGATGATTGTGTGATCAACCTGTAACAAACAGAAGGATGGAGAAAAAAAAGTGTGCACAATTTCATGAGATTGAGAATATGTAGGGGTAAGCCTCACTAAAACTAATGAGAGTGCATGAGGCGGTTGTCTGTTTTTACAAGAAACTTACTGTGTTACCTACTTACAGCTAGTTCCGAATTCATTGCAAACTTTAGACAAGACATCAGATATACCGATAAAATTCCATCAAGACACTAACAATGCAAAACAGGTGTTTTAGTGTTTTTTTTATTGTTGTTGTTTTGTTTGTTCTTTTCTGTTTTTGTTATTGCTGTTGTTTTGTTTTGTTCTTTCTGTTGTTGTTGTTGGTGTTGTTGTTATTGTTGTTGTTGTTTCCATCTCTTCCATTTCTGCATATTGTGAAGAATCGGAATATATGCTGGAATTATCAATTATTAATTATTCATAATTTCTATCACGAGCTGAAGGTGCATCCTTAACAAACCACATGACATTGCATCCGAATTTCTTGCAGCTTTTCAAACCTCCTTTACTGATCCCCAGGGAGTTTCATGTCAACCTGAGAAGTGTGACTTCTCAATTAACCAGCTACAAAATTTTGATATCTGTGTAAGTGATGTCTACCGTCAACTACTTTCTCTCCGGGAAAAGAAAGTCCCCTGGTCCAGATGGCCTCTCTCCGTCCTTGCTGAAACATACTGCCATTGTCAGCTCCCGTCCTCCTGCATATCTACTCTGTATCACTAGCTCTTGGTAAAGTCCCAACCATGTGAAAATCTGACAATGTTACACCCATGTTTAAATCTGGTGATACCACTAAGTCATTTCCGTTTAACTATCGTCCAGTGGCCCTTACTTCAGTTGGGAGTAAAATCATGGAATCGCTGATAGTTGCCAAAAAATCTCATCTCATCTTGATTCTTCATGTCCAATCGCCACCTTCCAACACGAATCTAGGAAAGGACAGTTGTGTGTCACCCAAGTATTACGTCTCATACATGAGTGGCTGAAGTGTTTAGAAGGTCCTAAATCTTGCCCGGTCGATGTAATATATTTGGACTTTTCACGAGCCTTCAATAAATTGCCTCATGTGTTGTTGCAAAGTTATCCGTTCAGTTCAACATCAGTGGAAATCTCTGGCATTGGATAAAGTCACTAATGTCGTCGCCAATGTGTAAGCTATAGAGGTGCTGTCTCTGAATGGGCTAGAGTTCCATCTGGTGTCCCCCAAGGGAGTGTGATAGGACCGCTTTTGTTTAACATGTTTATTAACAACTTGACCTTTATGTGGTGTCCCGTCGACCATAACCACAGATCGAGGACGTCAGTTTGAGTCACACCTATTTCAAGCTCTCAACAACCTCTTGGGGAGCAGACGAACCAGGACTACTGAATACCATCCTGCTTCAAATGGGCTCGTGGAGCGATTTCATCGGCAATTGAAGTCCTCCCTGAAGGCTCATGCCAACACACGCACATCTTTAGTTGACTCTCCTAGTGCGTTGTTCGCCGACGACACTATCATATTTAGGCCATTAAGATCAAATGTTGATTCAACTACTTTGCAGAATGATCTTACTAAAGTCTCTAATTGGTGCTTATCTAACCGTATGTCTCTAACTGTCTCTAAAACGAAAGTAATAAGATTAGCTGTAGCGCGCAAAAGGGTTGACCCGCCTGCTTACATTTTGATTGATTGACCAAAAGAAGTTGTCCAAACACCAAATATCTTTGAATTATTATTACCAGTAACCTGAAGTGGGATTCTCACGTTGATTATGTTGTTTCATGTGCGAATCATATTTTAGGTCTCATCACTTCTGTTTCTGGGGGTCTCTCACTACCATCCCTACTTTGTCTGTACAAATCAATTGTTCTTCCTCTTGTTGAATATGGTATACCAGCTTGGTTCCCTGTCAATCGTAATATATGTGACAGATTAGGAAGCATCCAATGTAGAGCAACTCGTCTGATATTAAAATAGTACCGACAGCAGATGCCCTACAATCAGCGTCTAAGGTCACTAAACTTGTATACACTTGAGCCTCGTAGAAAGTACTTCCTGATGTCATTCATTTGTAAATCACTTTACACATTCATTGACTGTGATGTAGTTATACAAAATATCCTGATGATAACACGCCGCTCAAATGAAGTTAAGTTTCATCACCTACTTGCCCGAGCCCAGCGTTTGAATAATACCGCTTTGTATCTCTTTCCTCGATTCTGGGATGAATTCCCTGCAGAACTTCATAATAACTTTCTATTATCACAATATCAAACTTGGCAATTCAAATTAAAGAGCCAAATCTGCTCTCAGCTTTATTAGGTTTTTAGTATTGTACACATGTGTTTTATCTGCTTACTTTATTGTAGGATGATCACATATTACCTTTTGTTTTTAGATGATAATACTGGTACTCCTGCTTAACATGATTATCTACAGTAACCTAAACTTACTATCATCAATTGCACAGCTTCTGTATTTTCTTTACCTTGTAAGTATATTATACCCTGTTTTTCTATGATTTGTTTGATTTTTTATGATTTTTGGTTTAATAATTAACATAGTTTTACTTTGTGTCCATTGCCAAACATCTGCTTTTCTGCCCCTAAATAATTATCTAATATATAATACAAAGCACATTTATATATTCTAATTTTGTATAATTCAACCATAAAATATTTATGTCAAATAACTGTACTTTCCTAGCCTGTATTTTGCTACCAAGAGGGAGTCCATCATCCTTATTTGTTCCGCTTCCTAATTGTCCAATATGAAGACACATTTTGATTTTTTTTGTTTTGATTGTATGGCTCTTTATAATTTCCTTCAAAAAACTTAGGAAATAATTCATGGATGACACCGTCATCTCTCGCCCCTATATGCTCCTGGCAATCACCAATACCTCCAAAATGACATCAATAGCATTCATCAGTGGTGTCAAGACGACAAGATGTGTCTCATTGCTTCATGAGGATATCATGTGCTAAGAATCCAGGTATTCCCGAGTACAGCACCAGTAGCGTTCTTCTTGAGGTAGTCACTGAGACCAAATATTTAGGTGTCATGATAAATAATCGCTTATCTTGGGATAGTCACGTCAACTACATTGTCTCACGAGTCAACCAGCACCTTAGGCTGCTTCATCTGTTTCATCTGGTCTCTCTTCCCACGCTACATTTAATTGGTAAGATTGAAGCTATTCAACGTAGAGCGACCCAAATTATCCTTAAACAAAGAAGAATGGAAATCTCATACGAGGAAAGGTTGCAACGCCTCTGCTGGTCATCTCTTGAGTCTCGTCGGAAGTACACTTTGATCACATTCATTATCAAATGTTTGTTTATGGATGTATCTTGCAATAGTGTAAACAGCGTCATATATGTAAACCCAGGGTATAGTACTGACCTAAAGTTCAAACGTTTGTTCGCTCGAGCTGAAAGACTGCGTTCGTCAGCCATTAACTCATTTCCCAGATTGTGGGACACACTTCCTCATCATATTCGTAACGATGTATTATCGACTTGAATTGGCACTTGGTGCTCCTATTTGAAGTTGTTGAACTCTGTTTGTAAATCTGTATATTATTCCGTCTTTATTTATGTTGTATTAGATATTATATTTCTTAATAATTATATATTTGTTATTCTTATTGTTTATTCAGATATGGTCCTACTCTGATAAAGTTAACAGTCATATATTGTATTGTAATAAACTAAATATTATTATTGAGCGACTTCATAAGCATCAATTCTTTGTCATATTTATATCTTTTCCTAGTCTCTACTTTTTAGAAATTTCAACTACTATAAATATTACTCATTGACTTTGACACATAATAATCGTGTGCTATGTATTCCGTATAATTTCTGTTCCAATTCTTATTTTATAATATGAAACAATAATTACATGTACTTGAAATCATACACAGTCCATTTTTAACAATTCCAAACCATTACAAAATTGTATTACTAGTATGATCTGAATTTTTATATTTTCATATACATGATATAAGGCTTACCTTCATCTGTAAATATTTTCGTGCAATAGCTTTAAGACTGGTTGTTGTTGAAATTGTGTTCTCAATGAAAATGAATTTTTGTTGATGTTTTAATATAAATATTTATGTCAATGATATAAATGATAATGATAATGATAATAATAATGATAATAGCAATAATAATCATAATAATAATAATGATAATAATATTATTATTGTTATTTTTCATGTGAAAAGTTTTTATTAATAACAGTAACAATATGTAACTATACCTAACACGAAATTGCAACTTTTTAAATTTTTAATGCAATGATTATTGATGTTTTTTTTTTTTCTCTCCCTTTTTTTCCCTTCTCATCTTTCTCTTCTGTTTAAAGCTTTATTTCAATCAATATCAGGTGCATCTGGTCATGTGTGTAAGGAAGGTCTGCGGATCATAGTTATTTGGTCAACTTCTTCCATACCTGGGCAGCTTGACCAGATGCACCTGCTACTGCAATATTTATATATGTTTTCTATTGATTTTATCTCAATTCATGTTTGTTATATTGTTGTATTTATGTGACTTGATTTGCCAAACAAAATAATAATAAATAAAGTAGATACTTGAACTCACAATGTAGTCATTGTCTTCATCCTTTGGTCCCATGCTGTAGTATACTCTGAAGTTTCTTGATACTTCATCAATATTCTCCTTAGACCCTGTCAGTCCAACTAGGTTGGGGTCGAATTCTGGAAAAATCACATTAAAAAAGAGAATGATTACAAGACCATAAACATAATGAAACAACAAAATAGCTTCCTCAAATTGTTGATATCGGCCCTTTTCAAGCAAAGAAACTTAAGTGAATTTATGAATTAACTTTCTCCATCTCAACCTCTCATAAAAAGTGGTTTCTGATTTCACATTACACAGAAGTATGATTTGTCAATCAGGTGTTAATTTGTCTCTCTCCTGTTTTAAAAGCATTTAGAATCATTTAACAGGGTTTAGTTTCTTTCGGAAGGCAATATAGCCTATATCAACAGACTAAGAAAGCTGAATTTGTGGAATTGCCTTTGACATAATAGACAATGACAACTCAGTACCGGTAATTGTTTCAAGATTATCTGTATTGAATTTGGCTGACTTTTCTCAGTTTGCACTCAAATTTTCCCTCAGTTTGTTCATTTGAGGAGAGAGTAATGATGCTGCCATCAATAACTGACCTTTGACATACTCTGCCATGGCTTCCACATCATCTCTCTCCGGGTCGATGGAGATGAAGACTGGAACGACCTTGTCACAGTTCGGGCTACTATCTGTAATGAAAAGCACAGCAGTAATGGGATTGCCATTCTCTTCAACATATACACATTTCATAACATCATGTCATTAGTAGAGGATATTGGGCGCTCGAAAAGTTGACATTAGAGTTACATATATATATATATATATATATTCTACCTTGCAGTACGGATGTGAATCGTTGAACAATATATCAAATTCGATCCATGTGAAGTGTACCAAAAGACAAATTCCTTGCATGCTTCAGGCCCTTATTAAAGCCCCATTGCAATACTTATAGCTACCTGCGCCCTCTATATAGGCAAACAATGCCTAATCGGTGCCTGTTGGTCCCCCATGATCCCCTTTTTCTTATGTTAATTGAGGTCTTATTTGATGAGATAACCACCTGTCAGTGACCTTGCAGGGAGGTCTAATCCCTCCTGGCCAAACTAGTGCACTAGGGCTTTAAGGCAGCTAGGCTACAGCCAGAGTAATAAAGCAAGGTTCTTGGAAGCACATAGAGACATTGAAATATATTGATATGAGCTGGACAAGAAATGAACTATTCAAATAGAGGAGGTGCATCACTTTGCCCAATTAATGCAATTAAAAAAATCACATCCCTTAGCTCCATCATTTAATAGATATTGAATAAATCAAGTATATACCCCTCTCTTGACCCAACATTTTACATTCCATTCTAGGGATCGATACTTACTGACTTTGTTGACCGCTAGAATCATCTTCTCCAGCTCATCTGGACAGATGTCAGGACAATGGGTGAAGCCGAAATACAGGAGAACCCATTGCCCGAGGTAATCCTTGTTTGTCTTCCTCTTTCCAGAGGTGTCAATCAAATCAAACGGTCCTCCTATAGCAGCCTTGCCAACAGCTTTGTTCCTCTCTGCCTGGATTTCTACGAGTGACAGCAAAAGAGAGAGAAAAATTATGGTAAGACAGACATCAAGACCCTTAGATTTGAACAAGAAAGCGGCAGATAGTGAAGAGGAAAAGGGTAACAGACAGATGGGGACAGAGAGAGATAAAGTAAGTAGACAGACATGAACAATATTTGAGATATGAAATTGCAACAGGTATAAAATAGATAGGTGGTTAGAGACCACATTACAAACATTATGATATCAAAGAACATTGCTAACATGTTGAAAATTAGTGAAGGTTCTTTAGATGTCTTAACTTACGCAAATCTTTCTTCTCCTTAGCGGACTTGAAGGCGTACAAAGCTGCCCCGCCAATACCAGCGACCACTGCTAAGGATTTCCAAGTTATGGGCTGAAAAAGAATGTTGAATATTTTATCAGGAAAAAAGAACAAAATATAATTTGCTTTTTACAAAGAATATAATACATTCCAAATCCAAAGAACCTATCATCAATCTTTCTCCAATTTGGTCTCATTGTTGTTGCTTCTAATTTTTTTCTTGGGGGGGGGGGCTGGCATTCATGGTTTAATTCTTCATCTCTTGAGGTTTACATTGAGATGTGAGATGGTCTAGCGGTATTCATTTAATCATCTAATCAGAAAGTAAGTTTAACAATTTTGGATGGAATAAAAATTATTTCTGTGAAATTACAAGATTTTTTCTGTTCTGAAATTGTTTGCTTAATTGTTTTTGCATGTTTCATATTATTGTACTCTGTTTCTTGTATCATGTTAATGCTGGTGGGAAGTATATTTCCACATTGTGAACGAATAAATCAATATCAATATCAATGTTTTTGGTATGGCCAGCTCTCTGTCTTCGCCTACAAACTTTCAGTGAACTTGTACTTGTGACGGTTTCATAAAATGATGCCCTGGAGTTACCTTGCATTTATTTTTATGTTGCCATGAACAAAGGTGGTGTTGAGGGAGAAAAAACTGTAACATAGAGGATTGGGTGATATAACTTACCCCCTTTCTTCCACGTTTAGGGGCCTTGTCTGCCTTGCTGCTTGCTTCTCTCCGCACAATGTGGAGAGGGTATGGAGACTGGGAGACAGAGGTTGGCCGTGGGAATGTGGTTGTTTGTTTGCTGGCCATCCCTCTGGTACAGGTGTGGAGCAAATGCCTGCATGTAACACACTGTCATAGAGTCCAAGGAATACAAAATGAATACAATCAATGCCAAAATTAAATAAAATCAACTTATCATATTCAGCTTTACAAATGAACTGACAATTGAATTTTAAGGATTTCACAACGTTATATATGATCCTAATAGGAACAGATGTATGTAGTTTGATGCAGGATTATGCTAATTTAGACATAACATATAAACTTAATAACACATTCAATAATTTCATGATCTAACAACAGACAAGGGAGCTAAGTAAAAAATATCACCTGCCCTACTGACAAGTTTACTCACTTTTGCAAGGTACATCAAAGAGTTACCAACTTGTGGTTTGATTGCTTTTAATTGATTGCACCTTCAAAAATTCATGACCTTATTTGCTAAAATTATCACTGACCTGTTCCTCTCATTTTTCTGCTTCTATTTAAAGCCCCACTGCACTACTTATAGCTACTTGCGCCCTCTATACAGCAAACAATTCCTAATCAGTGACCGCTGGACCCCATCATCCCCTTTTCTTAATGTGAATTTAAAGCTGATTTGATGAGATAACCACCTGTCAGTGACCACACTGGGTGGTCTAATCTCTCCTGGCCAAAGTAGTGCAGACAGGCATTAAACTAACTTATTATCAGGGAGGACTTCCCCTTTAAAGTAGCCACACAAAGAATCAAAAGTGTTTTGAATTGATGCAAAACTCATATCATTGCGAAGGAGAAGCCTTGCCGATCAAATACAACAACTCTTCTCTTTAAAATATGTTTGGGGCCCGCAGTAATCAACTCTCAAAAATGTTAGTTTTGAGATCCAGATTTTTTGCCTTCAGCAGTCCTTTGTAGAGCGTCAATATTTGTGACGTCACATACGGGACACGGCTGGCTAGCTGCATACTGCTACATGGCACTGAGCTGTTCGTCCAGTGTGTGACGTCACAATTCAGAGCTCGCTACGCTTGTGTGTTTGACTTACGTTCAGGGGCGTTCGGGGTCTAAGGAGGGTCTTGAAAAATTGCATTTTACGCCTTTCCATGATATGATTTCTCAGCAAATTGTTCATGTTTGTCAAGAGAAAATCTTTCCATCCATATGTAATTTGTTCTAATTATGAGTTGTTAGTGAATTTTCTTTGTGTAGCTCCTTTAACACCTTCAAGAATGAGCTTACCTCAGTGCAGCTGGTGGAGGCAGTGCTCTGAGGGAGCATCCTCCAGAGTCCATTCTTGGGCTTAGACGCAGCCTGGAACAAGCAGCTTCGTCCCAAGAGTCTGAGACCGGTAGATGTCGCACCTTGCATGATTATTGATGACAGACTGAGTGATCTGGGAAGCACAAATTCAGAAAAAGTTTGCTTTGTTAACTTACAAAACAAACAAAGAAGAGGGTAACAACATACACACTCGTTGTGCAGTTATTGATCACTTTAAATATATCTGAGCTTCATACAGTCTTAGACTTAGAGACACCATTAAAAAGGTTTCTTACACTTATTACTTTATACACTTACTTTATAAGTAGCCTAACCTACATCATTTTAGTACCTGAAAAAAATAAAACAATGGAGTAAGAAAGATAACTTACAGATTCAATAAATCCCTCGCATAAGAAATACAAATTGAATTGATAGATAATAAGTTATAGTCAAATATAGTTAAAGTTTTACCTATACAATGTTTGCCACATTACAGGTATGGTCCATTTTTGTATAATTGTTTACAAAGCAGGGATAAATCTCTATGCATGTACAATCCTTTTGAAGAATCATAATGTCTCCATGTTGATGTTTGAGCCAGATTCACAGGATTATTAAAAGCCAGTCGAGACATTAGCTCATTCTCTAATAATGTGGGTGACTTCTCCTATGATGGATATCATAAATATGTTTTGATGTGATCTTATGAACTTATAAAGCACTGATTACAATATTCTCAGAGTATTTCAAAATGTTTATTAGGTTAGTGCCAAGCTAATGTCGGTCCATTACCTTTTCAACTTTCACCATCCGAGTCAACGTATAACGTAAGCTCAGTCATACTTAATATGTTTGTCCATTAATTATTGAGATGGACTGATGGATATATCAAAAAATTACTTGCAATGAAAACATATATCTATTTTGTTTGATCTATAAAACCACTCTTACAATATATAAAGGTCTAACTGTCAATGTAACATAAACTTAACTTAAATTTAAATCTTTTTCAATACTTTTTCAATAGACTAGATCTAGATTCTACACAATTTTAGTTTTTAATTTTATTTCCCATGTAGATCTAGATCTAGAATCTAGATCTAGACCTAGATCTAGATCTAAATTAGGATTTAGGACTCTCTCTTTTTGTGTACTTCATAGAAACATTGGTGTTAAAGTAGATTTCTATTCTAAATCAATTTAAACTTCTAATACTAGCATCAAATTATGCAGTATTTCAGTCTCACTATTAAAAAAATAACATGTAGATCTAGATCTATATGTTTAACTTTACTCGCTTCATTGCATTGCATGTAATCATACGAGTGGGACCACACACGCGATGCAATTTGTATTTCTAGTTTTCTACGACTATTAATATAAGTAATAGAGAACAAATTTAGCTATTAATAATCATCTAACACGTATTCTACCTGATAAACTGATGGTAAATGAAATATAGTTAAATTATATGAAATATACCTGTTGCAAAAGAAGAGATTTCGTCTGATCCGCTTATGCAATATGCAATATTTAATGGTATCTGTAGAAAGACAAATAGAAAATGGAACCACAAATTTCTGTGCGTGGGCTGAGGCGGACATCACTTTTAATCCAGCTAGGAACAAGATTTCGGGCATCCCAGTCAAAAAGAGGGGTAGAAGCAAAAAGAAAATAAACTACATTTATCCCCGAGTTCCCCACTCCACCCCCCCCCCCCCCCCCCCCCCCGAGGCCCCGACAAAGTCATAAAATGATATTCGTCCAGTGCACCTCTTCTTGATGGATCTGGAAAAACAGTAAGTGTAGCTTCGTTTCCGAGAAACCTTCTACAGGGTAATGATTAACGTAGTAAACGCACTAAACTGAATTATTCACACAAGACGCAGTCTCTGCAGTATAAACTAGCTCGTGCCTTTATTCAAGTCTAAACATCGACGACAGCCTCAATAAATCCAGAACAAATGTAGAAACGTGTAGTGGTGTAGTGATGTCGATAGTATAGTCGCGATAGTGGATAGTGTCGTGGCAATAGTGTCGTCGATCGTACTGATAGTGTGGTTTACTGTTAAGACACAAATAAACAGTATAATAAGTCAACAATAGATACATCATCATATAGTGTATATAATGCAATAATCATGCTGTTAATAATAGTTATGCTATTACATAACTCCTGATATAAACTTCCTAATATTCAAGTAATGTACATGCATCTTTGTAGAAATGCAACAAGTTCCAATGATCATTAAATCCCTCTTAATATCCCTTAGTTCAAGCTATCACTGCCAATTAAACATGCAATACATATATACAGTCTAAAGTTTTGCCTAACTGTACTGTGGGAATGTGGACTAGTTTATGTTTTATGTAGATCGCGGACTTGTCCGATTATGCAAATTAGTTCGCTACGCGTGTTGCACATGATTTTGCGGATGAATGATTTATTGTGTGATACGCCGCCGACGTTAATGTGTTAACATACATGTTAGTATTGAATCACATTCATGTCACGTTCAATTGCGGAGAGGACGTTGTTGCTGTGCCTGTAGCTGTGTATTACAGAGTCACGCGGTTTCCTTGTTTTAGCGAGGGTTTTGGTTCAACTGTTTGGCAGTATTTTCGAGGGCACAGATGACTTGCATGTTGCAGTTTCTGTTGCTGAGCTGAGCTGAGCCGAGTTGATTGCTGGTAGCTTCTTGGTGTCTCCCTTTTCCCCTTCACTTCCTTCTCCACTGTAGTTGAGAGCTTCAGTGGTTTATTGCTGAAGACTTTGGGGTTTTTTCCCGTTTCTGCGTGCATGAATCACCGAGAATCAACGGTGAATGAATAAAGCACCGGTTACACTAACACACGTTTCCCGAGTTTCATTTATCGTCTCACACGTACTACGACAAATTGGCGACGAGGATGGGATGAAGTCAGCGCAGACAATGAGGGAAACCCCACGGTATTGGATGAGCAACCCCACTGCGTGATCCGAGAGGACCGGCCTAGACGATCTTCGCAGATAACCGAGCTTGCAGACAGCTCGGGTAGATAATCTTTGGTGGTGACTTACTGAGCATAGAACTTAGAACTTATGATTACTGCTCGGATAGATGGAAGAGCGGTATTGAGAATGAACTATCCACGAGGACCAAAGACTGATAGAGACTGAATTGACTGGAACTGAGAATGTTTTTTTTTTTTTGGTTACCAACCAACCAGGGTAACAAGGATTTGTTGTAAGTCACAAGTGTTCAGTATTTAATACTGTAGATTCAGTTATATCTATTCAGTACATGTTTTGATAGTAGAGTAAGTTGTAACTTACCTGTTTTTCCCCTACTATACTTGTTACAGCCTTTGTAACGATGGCTGAAACAGTGACAGAGATGTTGGAGACCCTGACTAGTGTTCTTCAAGGACTGAATGTGCAGAAGGCGCCACCGCCAGTGAAGTTGAGCAAGTTCAAGGGTTCACCACAGGTAGCTGGTGATTTGTCCCTGCAGGAGTGGCTGGAGAACTTTGACAGTTATTGTCGACACTACCAGCTTAAAGATGCTGCAAAGGCCCAGTCCTTAGTGGATCATTTGGGAGGAGTGGCCAAGGAGGAAGTTTTGTGCAGGGAGGAGAGAATCCTCAAGGACTTTGACCAGCTTGTTGCTGTGCTGCGATCATTGTTTGGTGCAGTGGACACTGTTCAGTCATTAACGGCTGAATTCCATAGTAGGAGGCAGCATGGTGGTGAGACACTCGCCGATTATAGTAGGATTTTAATGCGAATCTACACGAGGATGGAGAAAGCTGCATCGAGCAGTGATGAGAAGCAAGCTTTGACTCAACTTAGAGACACATCCTTGAAGGAGAGATTTGTCACAGGTAGCAGCCAGGTGTGGATGCAACGAGAGCTGCGTAGAATGGAGCTGGCAGCGAAGGGCAAGACCTTCTTACAGTTGAGGGAGGATGTGCTGGAATTCTTCAGGGGTCAAGAGACCAAGGCGATTTCAGTTAAGGAAGTGAGTAGCTCTGTCGATGTTCATGTGGAAACTACCAAGAATGCAGATGCTGAGTGGAAGGGTGAGATGAATTCCCTTAAGAAAGATGTGGCATCACTCAGAAGGTGTGTGGAAGCCTTGGTGGATAGCAAGGTGAATGCTGGAAGAGCTCCACAGAAGAAGAATCGATGTTTCAACTGTGGTAAGACAGGGCACATGAGGAATGAGTGCGAGGAGGAGACGTTGTGTTTCACCTGTAAAGGGCGAGGACACATTAGCCGGCAGTGTCCACAGAAGTTGCAGTCGATTACCCAGCCTCCTTCACCAACGATGGCATCTCCTCAGCCTGGAGCAAAGAGAGGGACGATGGACACACGTCATCAGGTTCCATCAGAGTTTGCTAAGCGCTTTGTGGCACCATGTCCGAAAGGAACAGTCCATATCGCGGGATTAGATATTGGATGTATTTTTGATTCTGGAGCAGAGGCTTCCATTATCCCAGCATCAGTGTACCATCGATGTTTGAAGGAGAGGCTGGGAGGACCTCAGCAGGAGCCAGGAGTTTTTCTCAATGTTGTAGGCGTTGGTGAAATTGAAGTGCCTATAGAGGGTTTTGTTGAAGTTCCCATCAAGGTCAGAGGGCAGTCACTACAAGGAGGATTCCTGGTAGTAGTTGACAGAGAATGCAGTGGCACAGCATCGGAGTATCCTATTCTACTAGGTTGTAACATTTTGCAGAATTTGGATGGATATGACATCGAATTTGGTTTTCGATCTAAGGCACCCACAACCATGGAGAGCAACGGTTGCCCATCACCAGTGAGAACAGGGAGATTAGAGGTATTCCCTCCTTATACAGTTAGAAGGGTGATGTGCCATGTGGAGAGGAACACCATTACGCCAGGAGCTGAGATCTTGGTTAGAGAGTCAGATGAGGAGCCGAGTTCGACGCTGAGTGCAGTTGAAGGTTGTCAGCAGTTGAAGGGTGATGTTGTTGAATTGTTTATGTCCAACACATCTGGACAAGAGGTTCACCTACCGCCTGACACCCGTGTTGCTGAAGCTCTGGCTGTGAAAAGAACAGGACAACTCTACTTAGATCTGCATGATGAACAGTTAAGAGTATCAATGTGTGATGTCGTGATAGAGGGAGTCGACTCACCAGTGAGGATGTCTCCGGAGCCAGTAGAGGCTGTTTCCTGTCTTCCGCCAGGTGTGAAGTTGGAAGGTCTAACAGAGGATCAAACAGAGAAAGTGAGAGAACTTCTTCAGAAGCATGCTGATGTTTTCTCTGCAGGTGCATTTGATCTTGGAGAGTGCAATGTGGTACCTCATCACATTCAGCTGGTAGATGGACCAACAGTTAGACTTCCATACAGGCGTATCCCTCCAGCTTTGATTCCTGAGGTTAAGCAGATGTTGCAAGAGATGGTGGAACGGGGGATAATTCGCCCATCCAAGAGCCCGTTCGCCAGTCCGATTGTCTTGGTGAAGAAAAAGAATGGATCTTTGAGACTATGTATAGATTATAGGAAGGTCAATGCTCGCACGGTGAAGGATTCTTTTCCGTTGCCCAGAATAGAGGAGACCCTGGATGCACTTCGAGATGCGAAGTACTTCTCAACACTAGATCTGGCACATGGATATTTTCAAGTCGTGATGGACCCATCCTCCATCGATGTGACTGCCTTCAGAGTGCCTTGGGGGTTGTATGAGTTCACTCGGATGCCGCAGGGACTAGTCAACAGTCCTGGCACGTTCCAGAGGACAATGGAGTACATCCTAGGAGATCTCAACTTGAGTCAGATTGTCTTGTACTTGGATGACATCTTGGTGTATTCTGCAACATTTGAAGAGCACTTGATGAGGCTTGAGGTAGTGCTGACTAGACTTGCAGAGAATGGATTGAAGGTACAAGGCAAGAAGTGTCATTTTGTTCAACAAGAAGTTAACTACCTAGGACATGTAGTGAGTGAAGATGGAGTTAGTGTTGACCAAGGCAAGGTAGAGAAAATTCAGACGTGGCCGCGACCTCAGAATGGGAGAGAAGTGAGTTCGTTCCTGGGGTTGGCTTCCTATTACCGTCGGTTCATTGATGGGTTTTCTCGAATAGCTGGCCCTTTGCACCAAGTTGCTGCAAAAGGGAAAGGAAGCAAGACTGAGTTTGTGTGGGGAACAACACAAGAAGAGGCCTTCGAGATTTTGAAGTCGAAGCTTACAAGTACACCAGTTTTAGCGTATCCGAAGTTCGATGAGGAGTTCATTCTGGAAGTGGATGCATCCAAGAAGGGACTCGGTGCTTGCTTGATGCAGAAAGGAGATGATGGTAGGGTACACCCTATTTCTTT
Source organism: Strongylocentrotus droebachiensis (assembly GCA_035222895.1). Lineage (NCBI taxonomy): Eukaryota > Metazoa > Echinodermata > Echinoidea > Camarodonta > Strongylocentrotidae > Strongylocentrotus > Strongylocentrotus droebachiensis. The sequence continues at coordinate 160,956 of JAVYIG010003030.1, forward strand.
TGCCAGTAGAAGTCTGCGAGGTTCAGAGAAGAACTACCCTGATTTCAGTAGCTTTAAGATTGAACTGCTTGCTCTGAAATGGGCAGTTACTGAGAAATTTGCACCCTACCTCATGGGAGCACATTGCATAGTATTAACAGATCACAACCCGCTGAAGTATCTGTCTACAGCAAAGTTGGGAGCTACAGAGTTCCGATGGGTTGCCCAGCTGGCACCGTTTGATTTGGAAGTCAGATACAGAACAGGCAAGAGTAACAAGAGTGCGGATGCATTGAGTAGGAGACCAGCTGACATGCTCCAAGAAGAAGTTGCTGCAGTGATTGATGAGGTGCTGGAGTCAACAGAGTTTCCTCATGACAAGCAGCCTACATCACATGATGACTTCAACATTGCTATTCGAAGGGTCACGAACGAGAAGGTTTCGAATGTTTTGCCTTCATATAGTTATGAAGAATTAGCCAAACTGCAGGATGAGGATGACGACTTGAAGGAAATACGTCACCTGAAGGAAGCGAGAATTCCTGGACCAGAGCCAGGTGCCAAAGTGACAGATTTGCATGGATGGCTACGAGAGTATGCAAGCTTCGAGATGTACCATGATGTGCTGTATCGAGAAGTAGAAGACCCAGTGTTGGGCAAGATTCATCAGTTGCTGGTACCTAGGGTGTTGAGAGAGTCAATGCTAGAGATGACGCATGACAAATGGGGTCATCAGGGAGTTGACAGGACCCTGAACTTGTTACGAGAACGATGTTATTGGCCTGGAATGACAAGAGAAGCAAGGAGGTACATCAAGAAGTGCTTTAGATGCATCACTTCAAAGTTGCCTACACCTACGGTTCGCCCTCCACAACGGCATTTGATTGCATTTAGACCTTTGGAGATTGTAGCTGTGGACTTCTTGAAGCTTGATAGAGGAAGAGGAGGATTTGAAGATGTATTGGTGCTCACCGATGTGTTCAGCAAGTTTTGTCAAGCCATCCCATGCAAGGATCAAACTGCTGTGACGGTAGCAAAGGTGTTACGAGATGCTTGGTTCACACGGTACGGCATACCGTCAAGAATTCACTCGGATCAAGGACGGTCATTCGAGTGCACCCTTGTGGCTGAGCTTTGTAAGCTGTATAACATACAAAAGTCACGGACGACAGCATACCATCCGGCTGGAAATGGCCAGTGTGAACGGTTCAACAAGACGCTGTGTGGATTGCTGAGATCGCTGGATCCTAGAGATAGGAATAGATGGCCTGAGTTAATCCAGCATGTGGTATATGTGTACAATTCTACACCGCACAGGATAACGAGAGTGACTCCACATTTTCTAATGTTCGGTCGCAGACCTACGTTGCCAGTGGATCATTTGATAAACAGTCTCCATTCTGATTGTACGGATGATTACGCTCAAGCACAGCAGAGATTGATGGAGAGAGCCTACAAGATTGTTTGTGATAGACAGAGAGAAGCAGCAAAGAAAGAGGAAGAGAGACAGGCCAAAGGAAGAGGTGATTTGTCTACCCTGGAAGTTGGAGAGAGAGTGTTGCTCAAGAACGAGGCATTTACAGGGAGGCACAAATTACACGACAAGTTTGACGAGAAACCCTTCATCATTTTAGCCAAGAACGAGGAGGGTGATTTATATAACATTCAACCTGCCCTTGGAGGGGTTACCAAGTGGGTAAATAGACGCAGAATTATTGCAGATCCTCGTCAGGAAAATGATGGCCTTGATGGTATTTTACCCTACCCAGATGTAGCAGAGCTTGGGCGTGGTATTAACATTGGAAATGACGTTATCCATCAAAGTAGTGATGATGACGATGATGACGACGACGACGATGAGGAGGATGATCATGAGAACGGTTACACTCTTTCATGGAAGGAGTTACCTCATCACGTTATTGATGCAGGTGTGACCGAGCCCAGACGGTCAAGTAGAATTAACAAAGGAGTGAATCCCAATCCTGGTCGACTGCCGATGTCGGCGATCACCGGATTACCCCCCTGATGGAGTTAAGTGATGTGCGCATCGAAAGCGGCGAAGAGGAACCGTTTAGTTGCATCAGTTGGGAAGGGATATATATATATTTTCGACAATTTTTTAGATAGAGTATTTCAGCATGAAATAAGCGGGGAAGATTGCCTGGATATTCATGATTTTCTTTGTTTTTGTTCTAAAAAAAAAAGAAAAGAGGGAAAAGAATAGGCTACAAACAGAATTTGTTTAGGAACTTGTATTTGAAGGAGAATTATAAGTGGCATAAATATATGTTATGTATAACAAGGCTTCAACAGTTTTTGATAAGGCAAGCTAAATGATGTTGACTTATTTTTATGTAAATAGTTCAGATTGGCTTGTTATGCAGGAAATAAGGTTTATATTTTCGTCATTGGAGCCAGATTAGTATGCAGTGATCTCATTTGATAGTACTCATTGGAGATTTGTATACTATAGTTGGTATACAGTAGTGAGGTGTATAGAAAGGATTTTTTTTTTTAAATCATACTGTTGTACATTATGATTATTATATTTGATGTTGAAGAAAGAAAAAAAAGAAATTGTGTATAGTCTATAGGATAATGTTCTTTTTGTGTTACAGAAAAGATATTACAGTATAATGGTCTATAGGTTCTTTTTCAATTGAAGTTTGATAGAATGTTTATCGATGAGTAATTTTATGTTACATAGGTACACATTGGCGCTTTCGGGACGAAAGCTGTTTAAGCGGGGAAACTGTGGGAATGTGGACTAGTTTATGTTTTATGTAGATCGCGGACTTGTCCGATTATGCAAATTAGTTCGCTACGCGTGTTGCACATGATTTTGCGGATGAATGATTTATTGTGTGATACGCCGCCGACGTTAATGTGTTAACATACATGTTAGTATTGAATCACATTCATGTCACGTTCAATTGCGGAGAGGACGTTGTTGCTGTGCCTGTAGCTGTGTATTACAGAGTCACGCGGTTTCCTTGTTTTAGCGAGGGTTTTGGTTCAACTGTTTGGCAGTATTTTCGAGGGCACAGATGACTTGCATGTTGCAGTTTCTGTTGCTGAGCTGAGCTGAGCCGAGTTGATTGCTGGTAGCTTCTTGGTGTCTCCCTTTTCCCCTTCACTTCCTTCTCCACTGTAGTTGAGAGCTTCAGTGGTTTATTGCTGAAGACTTTGGGGTTTTTTCCCGTTTCTGCGTGCATGAATCACCGAGAATCAACGGTGAATGAATAAAGCACCGGTTACACTAACACACGTTTCCCGAGTTTCATTTATCGTCTCACACGTACTACGACAGTAAGACAAAGAAACAAAGCACTAATCAGTGCAGTGCGCTTGAGTGCACAGTGCCCTAATTTGGCTGCACTCTCTGGGTCTTACATTTACCCCTCACACACACCCTACTAAACTACATGTATATCAATCATACATGCTCTGCACACAGCTGTGTGTGTGTGTGCGTACACTAGAGGCTATGCCTTGGTGAACAGAAACTTTGCAAACTCCAAACTAACTTTAACTCTTCTATATACAACTTTCCTCCTATTAATATAGCAATCAACTACTGGGTATGGAACTACAATTATAACTGTTTCAATCATATGTACAAACTCATTACAACTTGAGTAAGAATGACTTATAAAGCAACATATATTCTGGTAATATATCAGCTAACGAATACATGCTACAGTATACTAGCATTGTATTATAAACAACATAATGAACCAAGAACAAAGGATTGGCACACAAGTTACTTTCTTCTTACAGGTTTGTCTCCTGTTTCTCACAATGTATGTAACCTAGATTCAGTATACAAGAATATATGAACAAGCAATATATTGACTTACCAACTGTTAAATATCCCGGTTCTAATAGATGATTACAATGAAAGATCCTCCAAACTTTCACACAATTCTAAATTGAGTTGCTAACTCCTTTCCTGTGTAATTCGGTCTGCACTGTAGGATGTTGCATGCATCCCATGAGATGCTCTACATGCAAGCCAAGTTTATGCAAATTAGCCCTAAACAAACACCCCACTGGACCCTGGGCTGTTCCATGAACAAACAGGGGAACCCTGTTACATAATCTCAGAGGGATAGGAGAACTTGTTTGTGAATACATGATTCAATTTCAATATAACATGTTTATGACGCTACATCACCGGCCCCAAAATGAGCTAACTACCAGTTACTCATTTCTCTATACATTACACATGAATGCTAGTGGCATAAATCAGTCTATAAGTATGGTAAACTGCAATGCACATAATTAAACATAACCAAATAAATCATCAACATCATGGATGGAATGCATGCTAAATTACCTTGAGCACTTAAATTAAAAAATGAATGACTTTCATGAATAACATAAAGAAGTACAATTTGTATCGTTCAATCAATCAACAAAACAGCAATATGAAACGTTCTCTAAAATCCTCCAAATCCGAAGGAATTATATACTTCTAATAAAAACTCGATGTCTAGATAACTCTCAATATCAGGCATATTGTACTTCAAATATTGGATTGGACAAACTATTGAGCAGCATCCTTTCCTGCTTCTAGGAGACAGAGTTTAGATATTGGTCTTTTGTAGTATTTTGACCCGACTCTGACTTCTACCTGTCTGACACGTCCGTGTCTGTCAGGATATGTAGCTGTGACTTTTCCTAGTGGCCATTTACCGCGAGGCGAGCTATCATCGGCTACAAGGACCAGGTCGTCTGTCTGGAAATTCCTCTCAACTCTAGTCCATTTTTGTCTCTGTTGCAAGAGGGGAAGATATTCTTTTATCCACCTCTTCCAGAATTGGTTAGCCAAGAATTGGACTTGACGCCATCTTCTCTGCAAATAGCTGTCTTCCTTCGTAAAGGTTCCAGGTGGCAGAGAGGGATTCTTCCTTAGCAAGAGTAAGTGGTTCGGCGTCAAAGGTTCCTCGTCTCGAGGGTCAAGGCTCAGTTGTGTCAAAGGTCTCGCATTTAATATTGCTTCTACCTCTGTCATCAATGTCGTAAGTGTTTCATCGTTGACCAGCTGCTGTTTGAGGAGACTTCCGAGGATTCTTCTGATAGATCGTATCATTCTCTCCCAGGCTCCTCCCATGTGACTAGCGCCTGGTGGGTTGAACTCCCATGCTACCCCCTTCTGCATAAGAAAGAGGTCAACCTTCTTTGAGTTCAGTTTGTCTAAGCCTTCCTTGAGTTCTCTGTAGGCTCCTTTGAAGTTCGTTCCATTGTCGCTCAAGATCTTTTCTGGACTGCCTCTCCTGTTGATGAACCTTCTTAGCGCATTTATGAAGGAGTCTGTTTCCAGTGAGTTGGCAACTTCGATGTGTACTGCTCTAGTAGCTAAACATGTAAATACACATCCATATCTTTTCACCTCACTCCTGCCTTGTTTGACGTAGAATGGTCCAAAGAAGTCTACACCAGTGTTGGTGAATGGTGGGTGATCTGGTGTCACTCGCTCTACTGGCAAGTCCGCCATAAACTGCCGGCCTCTTGCTGAATTCCTCTTCTTGCATTGGAAGCAGTTACCTATGACGCGTCTGACAGTGGCCCCGCCTTTAAGGATCCAGTACCTGTCCCTCAGTGCAGTCCACGTCATGCCTGCTCCTGAATGGCCGACCTCTTGGTGGTAGTACATTACCAACAACTTGGTCACGTGGTGATCGTGTGGCAAGATGAGAGGGTGCTTCATCTCGTCACTGATAGGGGCCTTGGTCAGTCTCCCTCCTACTCTCAACAACCCATCCTTCATTACTGGTGTTAACTTAGAGAGGGTGCTTGCTTGTTGAAGTCTGTCATTATTTCCCTTGTCATTCGTTGCAATTGGGAAAGCTTGCCTCTGGACGTGCTTAATGACTTCTCGCTCGGTTGCATTCAACTCCTCGAGCGTCAGGTCTCCTTTCTTCAATGAGGCTATACCTCTGCTGACTCGAAGCTTGAGGTAAGTCTTGTATCGAAGTATCCATGCGACACCTCTCTTCAGTCGTTGCCATGTTGAATACTTGGCCATGAGTCTTTCCAAGATGTCCTCGGACATTGTCGCAAACACTTGCTTCTTCTTGACTTCGGGATCGAGAAGATCCAGCGTTGTTTTGTCGGTCTTCACTAGACTTGGAGGGGAGACTGGCCACTCACGTTCTTCCTTAACCAGGAAGCTTGGTCCTTGGAGCCACCTTGCTAGTTTTCCTGCAGGCATGCCCCTCGATCCGTCATCTGCAGGGTTAGCGTGAGTACTCACATGTCTCCACTGAGACCTCTCACTCATGGCTTAGATCTTGGCTACCCGGTTAGCTACAAACGTCTGAAATCGCCTGCTCTCGTTGGAGATGTACTGTAGAACTGATGTCGAATCTGTCCAGTACGTGGTGTTCCTTAAGGGCAACCTGAGTTCCTCCTTGATCGTCTGACCAAGCTTCACTCCCAACGCAGCCGCTGATAATTCCAGTCTTGGAACAGACATCTTCTTGAGAGGACATAGTCTTGTCTTGCCCATCACGAATGCGCAATGTATGCGATCGTCTGTGTCTGTGACCCTAAGGTATGCACATGTAGCATATGCTCTCTCTGAAGCATCACAGAAGATATGGAGGTCATAGCTGGGATCAACAAACCCTGTTGGTTTGAAGCACCTGTCTATCTGTACTGATGACAACTCCGGTAGTTCTGATAGCCAGGACGTCCACCGCTGTAGCTCATCTTTCCCCACTGTCTCATCCCAGCCTAGTCCTTGGGCACAGAGATCCTGTAACAGAATCTTTGCGTTTAAGCTGAAGGGAGCCACAAAACCCAATGGGTCGTATAATGAGCTTGTTGCGGACAGGAGGCCTCTTCTGGTAGTTGGTACATCCTTAGGTGATACCTTGAACCCAAATGAGTCCGAGTTCATGTCCCACAGAACTCCAAGAGTTCTCTCTATTGGTAGGTGGTCGAAATCCAAGTCTACAACTGACGCTGCCCGTTCTGTTGAAGGCACTGCAGAGAGAACCTCTCTGTCGTTGCTGACCCACTTTGTAAGCCTGAATCCACCTCTCTTCAGGATCTCGCACAGCTGGGACACCAGTCTCTTTCCTTCCTCTCTTGAGGAGATGGACTTCAAACAATCGTCGACGTAGAAATTCTCCAGGACTGTCTTGCAAACTTCAGGATCAAAGTCCTGCTGGTTGTCTTCTACCGTCTTGCGTAGTGCGAAGCCAGCACAACTTGGAGATGATGTGGCTCCGAAAAGATGAACTAACATCTGGTATTCCTTGGGAGTCTTATCCAGGTCTCCGTTGTCCCACCATAGGAATCTCAAGGCTCCAGCATCCCTTGGTGTTACCCGGACTTGATGGAACATCCCTTCGATATCTGCTACAAGGGCTATCCTCTCTTGCCTGAATCGTAGGAGGACTCCAACCAGACTGTTCGTGAAGTCTGGTCCACTCAGGAGTTGGTCATTGAGTGACCCATTGCAGAACTTCGCCGCACAGTCAAACACGATCCTGACCTTATCTGGCTTCATTGGGTGTCTAACGGGATGGTGGGGAAGATACCAGACAACTTCATCGCCTTGTCCATTAACTTCTTGTGCGAAGCCCTTTGTAATATATCCTTCCATTGTTGTCATGTACTGGGTATGTAGTGTCTTGTCGTTCCCAAGCCTCTTCTTTAGTGACTGGAGTCTTGACTCTGCCATTTTCTTGTTATTTGGAAGAGATGGGGGGTATTTCCTCCATGGCAGTCCTACTTGGTAGTGTCCATCTACCATTCCTACTGTCTCATCCATGGTCTTGCGGGCCCTCTTGTCTTCTACAGAATCAGCAAGCTGTTCGTCTCTGAAGGCATGGTCGACCTCCCAGAACCTCTGTAGCTGCTGTTCCAATCTTTCTTCATGTTTGGTGAAATTCACGCTGTATGGAGCATCGGACGCAGAGGTCATGGTTGGTCCCATGACTGTCCATCCTAGTAGGGAACGTACCGCGTACGGTTCCTTCCTTTTTCCCCGTCGCTGATCCATCACCCAGAAGGCCTCTGGAGTATCACTTCCGATAAGGAGACGTACCTCTCCTTCATCAATTTTAGGTAGATGAACTCCCCTCAGATGTGGCCATCTGTTTAAGTCCTCGTCGGTTGGAATGCATGATTTGGATATTGGTAGTTTGTCAACTGTCCATACCTTTGGTAGGTCGATGCTCTCTCCATCAGAGACGTTCTTCACCGTCAGGCTTACTTCAAGACCCTTCCTTCTCAAACCAGCCTTGTTAATGGTGGTGAGTTGGAATTCCTTGTGTGCTCCTTGGACCCCTAGCTCCTCAACAAGCCGCTCATCACAAAGGGATACGTCGCTGCCCTCGTCTAGCAGTGCCCAAGTCTCTAGCTCTTTGTTATTCCCTGATACCTTCACTGGCACCACTCTAAGGCACACTTTGCGACGTGCTGAGAATGTGCTGTTGCACTGGCCTTGAACGTTCTCGTTGTCTTCAGCAATAGCATGATTGGTGTTGACGCTGTTACCGGCCCCATTGGAGTCTCTAGGGCCCCTAGGATTGTCTTCCTTTGAGCGATATTGTGGCTGGGTTGCTTTTTCCCACCTTGGAGGATGTAGCAGGGTGTGATGTTTCCTGGTACATCCCTGCTCCTCACAATTGGATCTGTCCATGCATCCCATGGCCATGTGGTGGGGCAGGAAGCAGTTGTCACACAACCCTCCTTTTCTTACAGTCTTTCTCCTTTCGTCAAAGGACTTCTCCTTAAAGATCCCGCACTCTTTTAGGTCATGTTGCCTTGTGCAACATGGGCAACCCTTAGCCGGTTGACGGTCTTGGCGAAATGTCTTGTACTCTCCTTTACCTTGAGTAGTGAGAGTCGTTCTCCTCGTATCGGGTTTCGGCCTTCCACCAGATTTATCTACCTTCACGCTGGAAGATCTCCCAATGTTCTGCCCAAACATGTTGTTAGCAAGCTTGGCTGAATTCTCAATGAACTTGGCCATGTGTTCAAAGGAAGGAACTGTGCTGCCCTCCATCATCTGGTGTGCCTTGCTCGCCCACTGGGATTGGAGATGTACGGGCAACAGCTGTTGGATATGGAGTAGATTGTCGGAACTGTTCATGTCCGCAGTATACCCCATCTGTCCCAGCACCATTTGACATCTCTGCATGTCTCTGCATAGATCCCACATAGCAGCACCATCGTTTGGTCGCAGGGGTGCCCGGTTTAGCACCTTCTTCATGTGTGCGGTGGCGACGACGTAAGGCTGTCCGAACTGCTCCCTCAGTATTCGTCTAGCTTCTGTGTATCCTTCACTTGGAGCCATCATGACACAGTTCTCGATGCTACTTCGAGCCTTGCCGGAGCAGTACTGGACCAGGTAGGTCAACCTTGCCCTGTCATCAGTGACCTTGTCTGCGATGTTGACCTCAAAGTTGTTGATGAAGCTCCTGTATTCTATGGGATTACCACCAAATGTGGAGAGATCGGGTTTGGGTAAATGAACAGCAAGGTTAATGGCATGAAACATTTGAGACATATTCAAATCCTGAACATTACTTTTACATGAAACATCATTATTGGCATTTAACTTACTTTCTTCCCACACTGGTGTATTAGGATTCAATCCAAATTTGTGTACAGGATTGTTATGTTCACTTACATGTACATCTAACACTTCATTCTTTACCTGAGGATCCTTTACACTATTACCCTCATCAAAGATTTCTTCTTCAAGCAATCTAGCTTCTGCTTCAGCGTTCGTTATCTCATTGTCTATCTGCATTGTAGATAATTGTTCATCCAGTTTTAACTGTTCTCGTTTGAGCTCTTGAGCTCTTACTAACTGTTCTTTCTTGAGTCTCGCTAGCTCAGCTCTGACCTTGGCGTCCCTCAGTCTTGCAGAGGATGATGAACTTGTGCTGCTGTGCTTCGAAGACCTACTTCTCCTCGACGCCGATGACCTTACGGAAACCTTATCTGCCCCCGCCTCGTCTAGTTCAGTCGTCGGAGACTGCCTCTTCGTAGCCTCAGCATCCCACTCCATCATTCGCTCGTCGAACTCAGCTTTGTTGCTCTCATGCGACTCAAATTGTTCCTTCGATGTAGCCTTATCGTCCTTAGACAACCTTTTGTAGTATTCGCTGAATTTATGTTGATACAGCAAAAATGTACCCTTTAGCTGTCCATACTTCCGCCTGGCTGCGTTAAGATTGTCGTAACTTGACATCATAACTTCAAGTTCCTTGTATTGCTTTGCCAGATTTCCAACATAACCCTGGCAAGACCGTTTCAGAGCCGCGACTTCATCACGCTCTTCCTTCTGGCGGCTTATCTCCATCGAAGCTTCACGTATCTGTCCCTCTGATTGACTATAAGAAGGAGATTCACGCGCTTTCTCCGATGGCTTGTCCTTCAATGCGTCATCCATTATTGTCGCGACCTCAGTCACGATGATAAAAAGTTGTAAACTGATGTAGCTTCGTTTCCGAGAAACCTTCTACAGGGTAATGATTAACGTAGTAAACGCACTAAACTGAATTATTCACACAAGACGCAGTCTCTGCAGTATAAACTAGCTCGTGCCTTTATTCAAGTCTAAACATCGACGACAGCCTCAATAAATCCAGAACAAATGTAGAAACGTGTAGTGGTGTAGTGATGTCGATAGTATAGTCGCGATAGTGGATAGTGTCGTGGCAATAGTGTCGTCGATCGTACTGATAGTGTGGTTTACTGTTAAGACACAAATAAACAGTATAATAAGTCAACAATAGATACATCATCATATAGTGTATATAATGCAATAATCATGCTGTTAATAATAGTTATGCTATTACATAACTCCTGATATAAACTTCCTAATATTCAAGTAATGTACATGCATCTTTGTAGAAATGCAACAAGTTCCAATGATCATTAAATCCCTCTTAATATCCCTTAGTTCAAGCTATCACTGCCAATTAAACATGCAATACATATATACAGTCTAAAGTTTTGCCTAACTGTAAGACAAAGAAACAAAGCACTAATCAGTGCAGTGCGCTTGAGTGCACAGTGCCCTAATTTGGCTGCACTCTCTGGGTCTTACATTTACCCCTCACACACACCCTACTAAACTACATGTATATCAATCATACATGCTCTGCACACAGCTGTGTGTGTGTGTGCGTACACTAGAGGCTATGCCTTGGTGAACAGAAACTTTGCAAACTCCAAACTAACTTTAACTCTTCTATATACAACTTTCCTCCTATTAATATAGCAATCAACTACTGGGTATGGAACTACAATTATAACTGTTTCAATCATATGTACAAACTCATTACAACTTGAGTAAGAATGACTTATAAAGCAACATATATTCTGGTAATATATCAGCTAACGAATACATGCTACAGTATACTAGCATCGTATTATAAACAACATAATGAACCAAGAACAAAGGATTGGCACACAAGTTACTTTCTTCTTACAGGTTTGTCTCCTGTTTCTCACAATGTATGTAACCTAGATTCAGTATACAAGAATATATGAACAAGCAATATATTGACTTACCAACTGTTAAATATCCCGGTTCTAATAGATGATTACAATGAAAGATCCTCCAAACTTTCACACAATTCTAAATTGAGTTGCTAACTCCTTTCCTGTGTAATTCGGTCTGCACTGTAGGATGTTGCATGCATCCCATGAGATGCTCTACATGCAAGCCAAGTTTATGCAAATTAGCCCTAAACAAACACCCCACTGGACCCTGGGCTGTTCCATGAACAAACAGGGGAACCCTGTTACATAATCTCAGAGGGATAGGAGAACTTGTTTGTGAATACATGATTCAATTTCAATATAACATGTTTATGACGCTACATCAAGAACAGATTGTGATGAAAAAGAAGAAAAAAATCCTGTTTCACTTTTATACTGTAACGAGGTTTAATAAAGATCAAAGTCTATAATTAGACAAACTTACATGAAGTCTTCCTGCTATGGTAGGGTGATAACATTTTCTCTAAATTTCTTGTTTGTTTGGTTGGTTGGTACGTTTGTTGATTGTATGTGTATGCATGAATGTATGTATGTGTGTATGTATGTATGCATGTTTTTATGTATTTTTTTTTTTGTCTCATTGGAACAGCCATGCGATCCTGTGCCCCCATGCGCTTCGCCATTTTGGTCCTTAGAGGTGAGACGTCGTCGTTTCAAATGCATTTTTTTTGTTTTTGTTGATGGGGCGCTCAGTTCCCTTTTGTCTCTTGAATTGAGTGGGGTATGTAAGTACCGAGGGGGCAGTAAATCACCTTTTGTATAATACAGATACGCTTCCCTTTCAGTTCGTTTGCTAACAAAATGAGCAACTTGATTTAAAGTATGACGTCACCTTTGTCAATTCGTCAATGATCCCAGGAATTTCCCGTTTGTCATATTAGTAACCGTGAAAGGTGATTATAATTGTTTTATGCACTGACTTGGTACTCCTCCCGATACTACATGTACCATGAATGTAGCTTTCTATCCCTCCCACTTCCTCTCTGTCACGGTCCTTTCTCTTCCTATGCCATTGTTTGTCCTTTTTTCCTTCCTTACCTAATTTGTATGCATCGCTTCATATTTTATGTATTGTTATTTTCATTTTCTAGAGGACGTCACTTTAAACGTATGCTTAAGCAGGCACGTAGCCAGGGGGGGGGGGGGCACGGGGGGGGGGGGGGGCACGTTCCCCCCTAAAATTTCCAGGATCGGTTGAAATTTTGTAGACCCCTTTTTTGACCTCGATCGATTACATGTATGTGCCCCCCCCCCCCCCAAAGACGACCCATTTTCTGTATATACTATGTCATTACCATACATCTCAAGTTATATAAGATTATAAATGTATAAATGTATAAATGTTGATGTATATGGAATAACTAAACATCAAATATAAATGGGACTTAGTATTTCATTGTTTCCAAGAGCCTGGACGAAATACTTACCAATCAAAACCTTATAACTTTTGGAAACACCCTCACTGAAGGAAGGCATACAAAGAAAGAATATTATTACAATTTAACACTCCAAGCATTTACATTTTAATAATACTCAATTTTGCAGTACAATTCTGGCTGTGATGACAAATATATTGTTTAGGATAGAGTGGTGATTAACAAAATAATAATTTCTCTTTTAATTACACAGTCAACTTTACGAGCGAATTGAAACAACTATCATGTTAACTAACAATATAGGTTTGATTACAAAATAAGCCACTGTACACAGTTTTCACAACGCAGAGACATATGAAAATATCCTAGTCTCAGGAAAACAGAGATTAGGGCCACCGTCTCTGAATTTTTAATCTAGAAAGAAAAGAACGCTAAATCGCTTTATTCATGACTAAGCTCCATTAATCTTCTTTGAGAGAAAGTGTTTATAAACTATGACTGTTTCAGATGACATATCTAATTCCATCCAATTAAAGGGGATCAACTCAATGTACAGGCGCCTTATCAGCGAAGCGTCAGAATTAGTTTAGGGTCACCATTATGTCCGATAAAAGTTCAGGACTATCATTTCGCTAATTATTCACTTCATGATGGTTTTGAGGAAACTGCGTGCTCATTCAGTGGCAAATCCATGTAATATACATCGGCCGCACAAGCCGTTCCTTTGTAATCCGTTAAGTTGTATATACTTTAATCTATAATAGTTGGTTGGCTATTCTCCTAATTGCTCCTTGTCATGTTGCATAGAGCTTTTTAGTGGACTATTTTGCTTTTTTTTAGTGGATTTCTCTTTTTGTCTTAAAATTCTACTAAAGTTATGATAATATTATGCTTATATATTTTGTATCCTAAAATGATTTGATTACTTATCGACATAAAATATTGTATAATTACAAATAAGTTTAATTTTCTATTCTATATTGTAAATACAATTTGATATTAATTCATGTAAGCATTTTTGGGGGATTGAGTTATGGAAATACAATTATTTGAAATAAATTGAATTGAAATAGAGTACTGGTTTAATATTCATACATATTAAATGACGCACATACATCTTTACATATTGAATGACAAAAAAAACATTCCCGATTGACAATGGCTTATCAGAAAAATAAATAAGGTCTATGGCTGATTATCACAGGATGCACATATTAATTAAGTAGTTGAATGATTTTAATTGACCTTCATGACCTGAGGGGGCTCGAGGGCCAGTCAAGATTATGATCATCAGCAGTTGCAGTTCAAGATTCAAGATTCAAGTTTTATCATGTTTATTGTCCATGATATAATGATACAGATATTCCCATTGGTGTTAATACAATGTAAGCATAGGCATAAACATGATATCGTATGCTGAGAGCCATAAGGGTGAAAAGTTCATTCAGGAACTTTAGAAAATAATCCTATTTAAGCAGTTTAGCAGATGATAGAACGCTGGCTGAAATCCTTTTTTTTTTCTGGGGGGGGGGTATTTTGACGATCGCTGATGTTTTCTATTCCATATACTATAGATCCGTTTGATGTATTCTTTGATTTATTGTTGTTACATGCCATGGATATAAATGTCTGTATATTTGTATTATGTTTATGTTAAAAGTATCAATAAAAACTTATCATTTTTTTCTTCTTTTTAAGTTAATGCTGAACTTACAACGCTTTTCGAGCTCTCAGCAGACAATACCTAACAAGAACATTATTCTGCGTTGATAACCTTAAGTTCTTGATAATTCTAACAGGCAGTGGAGTAGCTATACAGGGGGGCATAGGAGAGAGTGCCCATCCACATCAATTTGTGAATAAAAAAAACTGGAAAGGTAGGAAAGGAGAGGGAATGGAGACGTAAAAGAATACCATGCGACACCCTCCTATATAATACACCCTTCCCCAGAGTTCGTGAAAATTCTCGACAGCCTTAGTCGAGTTATCCCGACAGAATGATTTTAAAGGGTATTCCCACCATCACCCCCCCACACACACACACACAGTACACACACACACATTCTCTCTCTCTCTCTCTCTCTCTCTCTCTCTCTATTCCTGCGAGGGTTTGTGCTTAGCGTAACCATCACGCAACAATTATATAGGCCTACCTCTAAACTCGTTTAATTTTTCATTCGAACACTTAAGCAAATGCATCTCTGACCAAAAGTGCAGACTATTCTCCATTATATAATCCTTATCAAAGACAAGGCATTTTTTTTTAATTATATAAAACAAAATTTCAACAACTCGATAGTGGGCCTTTATAGCATGTTGCTTTATACGCGTGATTCAAGAAAGCTGTCAGATTTGACTCACACGAACATGACGAACCGAGGGCAGTTTAGAATGTGTAGTCTTCATCTTATCGACACGTTTACTTGTTTATGGAAAGCATTCCGTAAATTAAATTATACAAAGGAAAATATACATGAGCGTACGATGCGTTGAGAGTGGGAGCGGGGCTCCGACAGCAAAGCCCCCCCCCCCCCCCCCCACAACAGTCATCTCACATTCAGGTGGTGAGGTAGTGTATTTTTGGGAGAGTTATCATATTTTATGAAAAAATTGTCATTAGGATTTTGTTGCTGTTTTTCTTCGCTTTCTGGATATTTGGGGAAGGACATCGCCCCCCCCTTTTTTTTTAGGTCCAAGTTCAAGTTCAAGAATATAACAAGTTAAACAGAATATGGCGTTACAGTAGAAAGATGAGGTGACCTTGGTTGAAAACAAGGCTTATGTTTGTTATGTTTGTTTGGAATTAAGGTCCCTCATGAGTAGCTTAAATGAGTATGTCCTATAAAATGAACGAACTCGTCAGGTAAGACTATAGGCCTATTAATATAGTCAACTATCTTTAACAGTAGGCCCGTAGATCAATGTGCAGACAATTTTCTCTGACTTCCATCGTTGTATTTATCTGATCTTAAAGAATATTTCATGAATAAACATATAGGCCTACCAATATTATCGTCGAAAGACATGGATTAAACATAAAGGTCTGAAGGTGTTAATGGCTAGACTATCACCTCGCTCACACGGGATCGGCTGAAAGTTTTGCAGTGCCGTGCGCAAATAACATTTCCGCCCTCCACTATCTCGCTCCACAAGTGCCTCGCTCCTAATAATTGTCACATCTCCCCAGTACGTGCAGCGCAGCACGACCAAACAGTAGAGTAATTCTGTCTTTCTTGTACGAAACAACTAACGGGATCCGTCCAATTTGCGAGTGTGTTTCTAAATTGCGCATCCTGTGACGGAAGATTAGGAGGAAAATCAGACAACTCTCTTCATAATTTCTGCTCGTTTTGTCGCCTGCGAACACCAGGACCATGCAGGGTAATAATATGGCGAGCTATTTAACGTTTGTGGTCCTCTTTTCAGTAGTGGCCCTACACACGAATAAAGTCGCTGGACAGTTTTATATCGGAACACAATGCAGTTGCCCTACCTTTTGGACCGGCTATGGTAATTACTGTTACAGGTACGTTACACGTTTTTCATTATCATAACATTAATCTGCTAATTTATGTTTGCATTCGATTTAAAGCAATATATTTTGGAAACATAAGAGAAAAGTTACTGTTAAAGGGTCTTTTCATCCTACATCATTATCCTCGGTCAAGTTCAATATCTTTTTAAGATATGAAGAAGATTTAAAAACATCCATAAATATTGTTAACGTTTTTATTCAATGGGTTGACATAGCTTCATTTTTTGTTCTAACAACGATAAAATTAGCCTATCATAATCAAATGATATATATTCTTTTCATAAAGGTGCACCTTTCTTTGGAAATTCGAAATTGCTTTAAACCTTTAAAAAGTGTTGAACCACTAAGGCTACTTATGTTACAATTGTATGTATTTATTACAATATTGTTACAAAACGATGTGAATGACGATTAGCTTCCGTGATTTACTTTGCATTCCCAAAATGCGTCAAAAGAAACAATTAGTGGTTTTAACAAAGCACAACAAACTCAAAAACAACTTTGGCTGATAACGATTCGGCACAACCCTAATTCAAGTTTATGAACGAAAGGAAAGATCTCTTCTTATTCTCATTCCCTTATACGTATTTACCCCTTTCTCAGGTTCCCAAAACCTTTCACGTCCTAATACTTATTGTCCGACTTCTGATCGTTCCTACATCGTTAATCACAGTCACACACTCACACAACGAACCCGACTTTCACACCAGCTGAAAACCTAAGCCATTCGGGTTACACTCTAGAAACTAAAGTATTACATTCCTATTTAAAATGTAAGATTAACGCTTTGAACATGTTGGATCCAACACTATAAAAGTTGAATCTAGCGTGTTAAAATTGTTAATCTGACATTTTGAAAAAGTGGTCACTCCTCGATCGGACCTTCTAAAAATGAATGGTCATGTAACATTTTATTTGTTAGAGTGTGGAAATGAATGTTTTATTATGTCTGTTGTTGGCCTTGTCTGTGTGACGAAGAATGATGTGTTACTAGGCCATAGCGTCACTGCGAAGAGTCTGATTCATACCGGAAGTCATGATTTACAGCATTCTTTCTACGGGGGAGTGGCCCTTCCTTTGATACATAGCCAAAATGTATCTTAATCGAACATACCAAGTAATGCCAACATGAGGAGCATACATTCTGCTGAGAGCTGAAGGGCATTAGCTGAGCGTAAAGTAATACGTTAGTGTCCTTCTGGCTCTCAGCAGACGATATTTAAATATATAACAATGCTTGCCATGAAATCTGTTTCCGATTGCAAGTTACAATGACGCGCAATTCCTGTAACAATCGACAGCTAATCATAATTATTCTGTTTCTTTTGGTTCTGCACACGTTTAAAAAAAAAAAAATCTTGATTGGTCGATGTAAAGATAGTTGCAGTCAACTGAAGCATTGATATCCACTCCCAAATTGCACGAAACAATAGCTGTGTAAGCCGATTAAAACGTCATTAATGTATGAGTATCCAGTACTCGATGACTTCAACTGTGACTGACTTTCGACATGTTGCCAATGAAGTCATAAACTCATGTACATTTTTTTTGTAAAAGATAACTATAAATGAATGAATTTATTGACCTGTTTCGACAAATCAGGCATTTAACTAAAAAGAAGAGATGGGTCGTTGGATGATGGAGTATATTTTAAAAACAAGACTATGGCCCCTTTCTACGATTTTACAACCAGAGTAAAATTTCATATTATTTACCTACCTATTTTTCAATAATTAATGCCGAATATTCCATTTCTTTGATCTTATTAAACCAATACTGAGGTTTTCCCGATGACGTACTTTGCTTCTGGGCCCTGTTTCATAAAGCTTGCTATTGATAGCAAGTTTTATCAAACCTTGCCCTAGTTCCAATAGTAATCAAATCTCATTTGATAGAGAGAGAGAGAAAACAAATTACTTTTTTTTTGCCTGCTTAGTGACGAATGACGTCATCAAACTGTTGGTATAAATACACTTTACCGATCATTATTGGTTGACGAACTTCTGTGAACTTATATGAACCCAAGTTGTGGAAATTGCGTGTGAAAGTCATGTGATTCAGATCTGATTACCATTATCCGAACTATCAAGGGGCTGCACAAAGGTTAAAAGGTAGCAAACAAAAAATCTTTCCCAGTATCTTCATTTACCGAGAGAAGCGGATAGAAGTATATATCCGCCGAATGGTGTGGTGAAAAAACGAAGAGAGGGGGAAAAAAGGGGAAAAGGAAAAGGGATCAAAAGTGTGGAGACATGATAGGACCCCACCCAATCTCACTCCTCGTCAATTCGAATTTCATACATTAAGTATTAGCCTGATGCCCCCTCCCAATAACCCAGTGCCCACTCAATGGATTTACCGTTGCATGCCACTGCACAAAATATAGCCCCTCGGCATAATACAAAATATTATTCGTTGTAATCTGACGTTAGCAATCTATGTGCATAAAGTTATTTAAATATCGAAGGCACGTGCACAAAAAATTATCTATATTCCTCAAAAGAGTCGCAAAGTGAAATGTCAAATTCTGTATTTTTAGTTTTACTCTTACCTACTTTAGAAATACAATACGTGATCAAATCTAAAACAATTTCCAAATAGCCAAATTTGTATATTCAAGGTGAGCCCCCTAAAGCGCCTAATCTCCGTTTATTAATATAGGTTTTAATTATATATCAAACCTTCAAGGAAGGGCATTGAGAGAAAATACATGTAGTTGGTCATTTTGTCTGACTTCTGACGTCATGTTTGATTGAGAAATCTCACCTACCCTAGCCCCCTTAACCTCCGGACATGCTTGAAGTGATTCATCCATTTCTTGACTTGTTTATTCTTGTTCACTTCTTAAATCTTGTTTTATGAGGTCGACTTGTCTCGAAAAAATAATTTGGTTTTCAATTCAACATCCTTTTTGTCACTTCATAGTAGGGGTTCTAAGGGGGGGGTGGTGGGCTTCGGGCTCAAGCCCCACCGCAAACTTCCTGCCCTCCAAAAGACCCTCTTTATTTTGAATGAATTTAAACGGTGACGCACACTGAGAAAATGAATGCGTGTAGCCCACCCCCCCCCCCCCCCCCAGTCCCCGCGCCTGAGTACAAGTAATAACTCCGAAAACATGTCGATTATACGGAGTCGTAATAAAAATGAAATAAGAGGAAAATGGGAGAGAGTGGAGGATTTGTTAAAAAGGTATTGAAGTATCAACAGAATTATAAAGGGATTACTCGTTTTGTTAGAAATCAGCTGATGCGATCATTTTATACGTAGGTTATCGTTTGATGTTTTGTTCCTCAAAATCAGACAATCAAATTAAAGAAAGCATTTGGGAAAATATATAAAGAGAATATGAAAATATGGAAAGTAAATCTTTTTCGTGTAATCGACACACCTCTGACATTTGAAGCAGAAAACGATACAGGAAAGGGTTCCTAGTTATACAGTTCCCTGTAATTAAACGGCCCCCTGAGAAAGAACAAAAAACGAACACAGTGATCATAGAAACTGTTAAATGGTAACCATGTAAACAAACTCAAAGCTTACAGGTGGTCGGAAAAAATCATCAAAGTATACTGGATGTAATCATGATAATGGCCCCGACGTAGGACATAGAAATAGAACACAGCCTCTCAAGAACATCTAAAATCAGTCGTGGTTAATTTGTTTGTCATCTGTTTTGTCACTTGTTAACAAAAACATGATTGCACTTTTACCTTGAGATTTTAGGTTCCTGACTTTGAGTAAGATTATAGGGAGTGGGGCCAGATGCAGGGTTCGAAACACAAGAGTCGCGATTTTTGTAATCACCTCCGATGTAACAGCTAAGGTAAAAACCTTATAATTATGAATGATTATACAACTTTTATTTAGGATCAATGAAGAGCTCAAAATATAACGATGTATAACATTATATACCCTTTAAATTTAACTTTTCTAACGAAGAACTTGCTCACGATTTCATCAGTTAGAGTTAATGCAGAATTATATAAATACAATGATAGAAGAATATTTTATTTACGAACTTCCCTTCGAATGGAAGAACTGTCAACTGCATGACTTTTAGTAAAATAATCGAGATTGAATTGATTTTTTTGACGGGTCACAAAATACTGCATGCTCTTTGGCGCCAAGTGTAACACTTTTGATCCTTTAACAAAGTCCATGACTTTCCGTCGATGCAATTCGTCACTATACAGAAATAATCATTTCGATATGAAAGAGGTATGATTATGTTGCACTTGGTGCAAAGATTTCCAACTTCACATAAAGAATGTTTCAGAACCTCTGAATATCGGATCGTTGCCAAATATAATGATGTTTGAAGATGTTGCAGAGGGGGTACAACACCTAGTCAGCCATCAAAATAGAAGCAGGATAACCTTTATCATGATTATGATGATTCATATGGATCTCTCAGACACCTGACCTACATTCGTATACTGGATTCAAATCAGCCATGTCGACTGTTGGCGGTGATTTCAAGTTTGTTGTACTATCGGGAGCGTTGCGGTTTAGGCTGCGGAGGGGAGGATATTTTATTTCACTTTAAACATGTTAAATGTATGGGTGCGTTTAAGCCCCCCCCCCCCCCCTCACACACACACACACACACGCACATACACAGATATCCCTCCCACTATCACCACAACCGCCACCATCCCCACCACCTCCATCTCAGCAACCGAATGTTTTTTTCCCAGCGGCATTCCCACAATGGCGTAGTTAAATAATGATTTTAATAATGATTTAAAGACACGGGTAATAACGGGAGAAAGTGTGTGCGTGTGTGGGCGGGTAAGTTAGAGAGAAAGAGAAAGAGGAATGGAGAAAGCGAGAGAGAGAGAGAGAGATAGATAGATAGAGAAGGGGTTTAAGGATAAGGAACTTGAAAAAAGGTTAACCCCCTTCCCCCTTGTTTCGTATCAATCTATCAAACGTAACATACAATTCAAGTAGCAGTAATCGGGATAATCCCACAGGATATGATTATGAATGAGACAGGATAATCTGATACTATTACTATGACCCGTATATTTTGTCACGTTCATGATTATAGATAATCTCGTCCCTTTTATCACCCTTAATCTTTCCTTTGGGGTATGTCTGTGTTTCTGTGTCTTTATGTCTCACCAAGTTATATTAGAATTGAAGAGATCATATTTTGACTCGAATTGAGGTGACAATGATTATGAATTGGCTTTATCAGCCATTACGTGTCTTTCCCTTGTCTACCCCCTCCCCTATCCCTCTCTCTATATCTTTCTCTCTCTTTCTCTCTCTCTCTCTCTCTCTCTCTCTCTCTCTCTCTCTTCTGAATACACTGTTGACCTGACTTGTGTCGATAATTCGTTTTATTCACTTTTCTCATCCATTTTTTGTTATTGTCTTCTCTACCATTCTGGAAGTCTGTTTATTTGTATTTCAGTAAGCATTTCCTTTGGGTTAAATTATAGTTTGACCTAAATTGGGATGACAATGATTATTATTCAATGTTATTGTCATTTGTCTTTCCTTTAATTTTATTTTCTGTCTTTCTGCAGCTTGTTGTCTTTGTCTCTTAGCAAGTTATTACAACCACGTAACAACGATACCTCATTTATGTCATTTACAGAGTACGAGAATTCAATTCGTGAATAATATTTTGCATTCAATTATAAAAGTCCGTGATAGATGTAACATTAGGAGTAACCTACATTTGGATTAAAGAATATCACTTTCGGGTTGACGTATACCAAGTGTACTCTCAGAAAAAGAACCCCTCTGTAGACTTTGATTTTTTGTTAAAGTGTGTTCGGATTAATTCAGGAACCTTCACAAAATTGGAAAACTCCGGACTTAAGAATATAAAGCACCCCAACTGTCTCAAATCGTTACACTATTTTCAACAGTCCTTCCCCTTGACTGTTGCAATGATATCCTTGCATGTAATCAATGGTTTATTTATAGGCCTACGTAATTGTAGTTAATTTGGCTCAAGGTATGTCGAAATGAAATTTCCTTGAATTAGCCTGAATGCCAATATTTTATTACACTAATTTCCTTGGCTGCATTTTCATTCTCAGAAGCTCCACATCCATTTGCAATTGACACGTTTGACAACAAAATAACAAACCCACAAGTTGTTCGTGCAAGGTATGACAGTTAAATGAAAATGGACTTGGCTTAACTCATGTAATGCTCGCCTCCCTGATCCAACTAAAATTGAGCAGTACTATGCCTATCACACCTATAGCTCTTGCTGGAAGGGGCAGGTACATAGGCGGGTATAATTAGGTCTATACTAAAACGTAAACAATGCAGTTTTGTCAGTAATTAAAAAGAAAATACAGTTTCGTTTTTTTAAACATTAGATAACTGCTTGATATAATTTATTTCTTAAATTTTAGTCATATAAAAGTAATAGAAAAGTTTACTGCTTGATGAATTATTGCAATAAAAGAATAATGTAGTTTCATCGTTTTAAACAGTGTACTGTCGCGGCTGCTTAAACCAAATTATACGTCAAGAAGTCTGTTTATGGAATGTACTGTTATAATAGCTAAATTATTCACACACCTTGTAAATTTTGTGTTTTCGTGTTTTTCGTAACTCAATAATGAAAATTAGACTGATTGATGTAGGGTCTTTGTTGAATACTTTTAGATGTAAGCTTTTATATGTCACATTCTCAAGAAACATGAATGTAAATAAATTCGCAAACTTACCTTACAAATAACAAAACTTGGTAAGGGTATGAATAGTTAAGCTGTTAACTGTATACATTTTACGTGTGTTGTAAAACATTGTAGTCTCTCCTATAGTTAAGAGTCGATAGTCGCTGGTGACTCATGTCCCTTAGATGGCGACTTGCCCTCCCCGAGGGTAAGGGGATAATTAATGTCTCCTTTCAGCTTAGCAACCAATTATCTATCATGATCTACATACACAAACCAATTCACGTGGTTTCCTTTATACTGTTGGTATCTTTGTATCTCTTAAACCTACCGCAGCCTAAACACGATCTGTCTGCGACGAATCTCTTAAACCCACCGCACACTATACACGACCTGCCTACGACAAAGTTGTGGACGAATTTATAATAGCACTCGATATCAGCTTTCAAACTTGTACAATTTTAATTATCGAGGTTCTGAATAGTCATGTGAATAATAAAATCCCAATTTCCGAGGATTGCAAGTTTTGTTGTCGGAGTAGAGGCTAGATCTACTGCGAATCGTAGTACCGTCCAACAAGCCGTGCGATTGTCTACGATTCGGAGCCGATTTGAACTTCTCTTCATGTAGAGAGCTTGCAATGCACTGGATTTTAATTGTTTGTATTCATATCTTTATTATAAAACCCATTGAGGAAGATTGTTTTTGTTAAATGTCCACACCTCATACAATTTATATTTCTTTTAAAATCTGATCGCAGTCGAATCGTATTGTGTGCGGTGGACTTTAGAATTCACTATTCCCTTTTCTCGATATTTTCCTGACGTACAGTATTTCATTCTCTTAACCGTGCATTTATTTTACTTTATTCCTTCTTTCTCCCATCGTTTTCCCCTTTTTCAATTATTAGTTTAATATTTCTGCTTATCCATACTGAAGAAAAGAAAATTTTCACACATTATTGGCAAAACAATTTATTAGAGGCTTGTACGTGGAAAGTTATTGATATAATATTCATTTGTATTCCCTTTATTCTAAAACTGTAAAAGACTAAATACTGATAGGGTCTTGATCAGTTCGTGTCTCTTTAAAAGTCGAGGTTTCATCAAGGGATCAATTCAGATGAAATTTCTCGAAAGAAATCATGACTTGTGTGGGAGATAGACAAGAAGGAAGTCGTGCATGTCTGACAAGGGGAAATGCGAGGAAATTATTACTAGTCACATGGAAAGATACGTGTGGGACTGAACGTTAGAATGTTGTCTCCTAGTGTTTTTCAGTGTAGGTCATGTGCCCGTGCAGTACCTTAAAACAAACATGTGGACACACATCTACATCTTATTTTTAGTTTGATGTTAAAAATTTCGGAGCGACTGTCTTTGAAGATGATTAAGTATTTTTATGAAATTCATAAATGAAGAAAAGTTAGATCAGGGGTCAATCTGTGATTCTGTAAAGAGTAGGGGCATGATTACAAATAAAATTGTGACAAGTAAAAACAAAAGGGGGACTATAAGGACAAGCGCAGACAAGAAAATGTTCCTCTTTTAGGTGGCAAAAGGGTTTTAGATTTGTAGGTGCCTATTGAGTCTAAATTTTGAAAGGGGGTGAGGGCACAAGAATTGAATCACCAGGGCATATTTTCTGGTTTGTTTACTGATAGTTAGCCAGATTGTATTAGAGCATACGTCACTGGCAAGGCCTACGTGTACGTAATGCATAAAGAACGAACGAAAATAGAATAAGTTGCGTAGGGGAGGGGCAAGGTCATGACAGCAACTGCTTTATCTAGAGAAATGAAATCCAGTAAAATGTAGTCTAAAAATATAAAATTTACGTACTATTTACAACTTGACATTTACTTGATCAAGGCGTGCAACTCTTTAAAAAATACAGCGGAGTAAGTGTTCTGTAAATATACAGGATTGACCATCTCGGAGAAATCGGGATGCGATCCTTTTCCTCTGCATTAACATTTTTCTCATGATCTCTAAACTTCAAAAATGCAACTTTCATCGTATCTTGCTATGTATCGCTAATGCAGGGAAGACACACGTCAGCAAAATATGACGCTATGCATATTGGGCGATAGAAACAAACGTTGTATGACTTTGCAGTTTTCTCAGGATGTTTTAACTTCTCGAAACTGCATTTCTCTTTTGAAGAAATTTCCTTCGTTATACCTTCTGAATCCGAATTTCCGGCTCACCATCCACCGACGAAAAATATGAAAATAAGGATAATGAGGTTGATGGGTAGTTGTTGTTTTTTCCCCGGTGAATCATTACACAGAAAGATAAAGTGCACGACGGAGGTAATGGAGGGACCAAGTGAAAGGGAAGAGAAGTTATTGTGGATAAATGTGGGTGAGATAAACAAAAGGGAGACTGAAATAGACATAGAGAGACAGAAAGAGGTGGAGAATGGGAGAGAGAATAAGAAGACAGATATATACTTAGCAGAAGAAGGAGAGAGAGAGAGAGAGGGGGGGGGCTGGCATAGAAAGAGATGGAAGAGACTGATTTGATCAGACGATGACACATCAGAAGGAACCGGATGCAAAAATGAATCAGTATATAGCGGATAAGGAGATTCCAAGGTATTTCATTCGTCCTATAACAATCATGTATGACATTATAGTCAGAAAGCATACAATTTGATAATGAAATGTTGTTTCTATCCGAGAAGAAAAATCAAAGACTTTGACCATGTTGAATTGAAAGTTATAGACTCTCAATTAACGTTCCTAAGGTTCGTCCGGGTGTCATGGTGACACCCGGAAGGAAATCATTTGATATAACTAAGGTCATAAGTTTTCCATAGGTGCGTGTAGCTTTTGTTCGATAAAACGAAAACCTGTGTGCGGACTGTGCCTCATGCTAATGATGTCCCCTCTGCAACTCCTGGGGAAGCCTGGCCTGGAGAAAAGTGAATGCAAAGACGAAGGATTACAACAATTCCTGAGTGCGCATGAGCCTTTTCCTGGCAGCTGCGTGGTGTGGGGGGCCCTAGGTTTTGGGAAGATTGTCTCTAAACCCTTGAGCAGATCATTAAAGAGTGACAAGCAGATGACGCGACATGCTGAGACATTCACCAAAGTATTCATCATTGAGGTAACTCATTTGGCAAATGATCAGTGAAATTAAATGTAAGGTGAAGGTCTAGACAAATTCCTTATGATATTATTACCCATTTCAATCACGTCTTTGTATCATTATATGACAACTGGTATCACTCAAAAGTGTAAATTTGTACAAGATACCAATGTATACCGATGTCGTAAAAAGTAGTTAAGGCGATCGCAAAGACACTTCAGAGCAATGTCAGTACCCTTCTGGATATACCTTAGAAAATTGTGTTTGCCTCTCTTATTGTCTCATTACCTATCAAAAGAATGACATTTTATTGGGTTGATTTCCCATCATATGTGATCATGTTACTTATATGTCCATAATCCAGTTGAAATCAAGATCAGAAACAGGGAAAAATAGAACAAAATGCTTGTTTAATTGTTAATGTATTTAGATAAACCTGATGTAGCTCTGTGTGTGCGCATAAGTACTTGCAGTATATGACGTTTGAATGTTGAGGCACGTTGGTTTTTAAAGATATCCAGGTTTTTCAAATCGCGCTCCAAAAACGCGAATCTTCAGAACCCCTGTCATAATGGAGACTCTTACCCGGAGATCCAACAAACGTGTACAATGTATAAACTACGGTGTAGGAGTGCGGGGTCATTTGAAGTTTACTTTGAATGTTGCTAGTATGGTTGTATTACGAGACACACGAGCCAACAAGTCATCAAAAATTATTCACCATGTGGTAAATGGGTTGTTTGGACCGAGTGTAAACAAAGTTATGAAATATTGCTGCAAATACAACACTGAAAATCGCCAACTGCTTAATGGACGGAATTTAAACAAAGTTACACAAAATTGCTGCAGAGTAAAAAAAAAAAAGATATATTCCTGACATATGCATATACGGTATTTTAATGTCTGGGAGGGAGTACCAGTTGGTAATCAATTTCAGAGCAATTCCAATACCCTAATTTGTATCGCCTATATAGACTTAATCAAGTCCTGAATTACGTCACTTGTTCGCATAAGCATTGCAACGGGTGTTAAACAACAGCTCCCACATTTTGTAGCCATCTTTCGGATATACGTGGACTTTTGGACAGAGACTGTACATCATTTTGATGCCATGTGAGTTTTGTTCTCGTTATTGCAAGAACTCGAGACTACCTGCATGCTTCAAGATCATGTGAAAATGATTGATTGTGACTGCACACATCCATCGTGATTATGGATGACATCTTATCGTGATGTTTCCATTTTTTTGCAATGAGGGACAGGACAGGTTAATCTCATTTCGTAAGATGTAACAGGTCTGCCTTTTTGTCTGTCAGTTCATCATTTTGTCCAGGGTAACATAAGGAGATGGTGGTTAAGGCGAGGTATCTGTCTTCACCCGATTGCACGTGCGGCTGTAAACTTGGCAGAAAGTCAAGAGTGAAAGTTAAAAATCAACTTGTAAAGAAACTGTAGCAGTCTTCCTTGTTACTTTAAAACGATGAAGTACAGGAATTTTTTATTTCGATTTCCAATCATAATCAGACAGGCGATCGGCTTGTAAAAGTCATGGGGTTCCTGATGAATGACCTAAAGGTTTATAATTATCATTGCAGCATGAGCTAAATCCAGGATTTTGTTTCAGAATCTGAGACAAAGTTACCCAATCCCTTTAACACATGCCAACATTACAATGACACTATAAGGAATCAGAGCTTGCTCTCTGTGGGGTAATACGATGTGGTATTGAAATTCCCATAACTTGATTTATCGAAAGTCTTTACGATCGTGCTAGAAATGATTCAGCCGGACATGGTTTGAGTCTAACCAAAATAAGCCGAGGTTCATACAACCGTTATTGTTATTAGTCTTATGATTGCGAATGAGAGAGATGTTGGTTGTCTTTGGTCTCCATGGATTGTGGACTAATACTGTCATCATGGTCATAAATCAGCATGCAACATTTTATAGCCATGACTTTGTATTCATTCGCAAAATTGTATAGTAATCTATCCACTTGCCTTTACTTGGCAGAACATAATGAATGTTGTTAGCTCTGAATCAAATAAAACTTCATAATTCCTCCACCTAAAAAAGGTAAAATGATGTACTAGTAACTGTGTTATTTCAAATTCTGAAAATATCCACGTATACTTTATTATAAAATAAAAACTACTTTTCATCGTTTAGGCATCATTAAGCAGTATACCAACATGACCGACATATCACCCTGAAAAACAGTATTACTAACAATGCTATCTACACATAATACGTGTACACGTGCCAAATTATGACCATGAGGCTAATTAGCGACTCATCCAAAATTCTAAACACGACCAAGATGAATCAGTTGTTCCATATCGCTATAGCTCTATCATGTTTTTGTAGCATGTATTGTAAGACTGTTTTCGAGAAAAATATGTTGTTCCGGATATATCATACTGATTCGTCACCATGTTTGTTTAAACCAAGGGGCACTTGGATTTTTAAAGGGCAAAGTTCAAATCATTCCTATTCTTCAAATTGGCAACAATTATTTGTTGTATACAGTAAGCTTGCGGGTGCACCATGTGAGAGAGAGAGAGAGAGGATTGAGGAGTCCTGAAAAGGACTCTCGGTAATCTTTCCTGAGGATGTGTAGTCCTGAAAAGGACTTTTTGTGTATTCTTGAAGAAAAGAAAAGAAAAATTGTTTTCATTGGTACATCGTAATAATAAAATGTAACGTCTCTGGAAACAATGTCTATGAGTTGGTTGAAGCTTTTAAACCGCCAATGTTCTCGTAAATTAGTGGTTTTAACGTCTTAGCGTGTTGTTAAATCATTTTTCTTTAAAAAAAATTCCTGGCGCCAAACGAAAAGTGACCATGCACAAAAAAATAGATACAGTATGTGCGTAATGTTTTTTCTTTTTCTTTTCATGCTTCTGGTATATATTATTATTTTATGGCTCTGAATAAAATATTACTGAGCCAGCCCCCAACAACGTTGAACGCTTGTTTCAAGCGTGTACAACCAAGAGGCACTTCAATTTTACAAAGGGAAGTAAAGTGCCGAGAGAACGGGGGAGGTGTCGGAGAAGATTTGTATCAGTTTAAAATGAGGTAGCTTAGCTGATTTATTTAAAGGCGTATAGCGGTGACTAACAGGCGAAGGGTTTCCGCGCTGTGTTTATCTCCATGAACCTTCTCACTTTTAATAAAACATTGCAGGAATCGAATGTTCGTGTGCCTGCACGTGCAAAGACAGGAGCAACGAAAGACGGAGTATACATTATAGAGAAACGAATCTTCTTATTTAACCCTAATAAGGCAGGGGGCATCATCCTGAAGAACAGTCTAAGCTCGTGCAATTGAATTGAACAACATGATGATTAGACATCAAAATTTAATGTAATCATTGTGTTAAAGACCGTCACCACTACTGGGCCAGAAGGGATTAGACCACACAGAGAGCCATCGAGGTCATTGTGACAGGTGGCTATCTCATTAACTCAGCTCTCATTTAACATAAGAAAAAGAGGATCATGGGGGACCAACAGGCACCGATTGGGGAAGTTTTCTATATAGAGGGAGCAAGTAGCTACAAGTATGGCAGTGTGCCTTTAAGTAAATTTTTGTCAAGAATATTCAGACAAAAATATACCGAAAGATGTGATATTTTATTCACTTTGTATTTGTTCCAGAAACGTATCACACATTTGAAAAGCCTGTGTACTCGTATTATTTGTGTCCATGTACTATCGAAACAAACGAACATAATGATGCTTCGTAGAAATATTGAACTATAGATGATGATTCATAAGCTCATAATGTATAAGTCTTGACTTCATCATAACAAGATTCCATACTGCTTGCCCTACCTTGAAATCAGTGGGTTCGTAGTCTCATAAAACCACTGAGTTATAAAGTATGGTAGCATATCCTTACTTACGTATTCGTTATCTCGCCATTAGCAGGCGTTCAGACTTTAGCAATCTATGTCCCCAAGTCCCAAAATGGCCTCTATCAGAGCACGTTACGTCAACTTAAATCGTGAGAATGGCACCTTACGATTAGGGGTTAAATTAGTCCTAAGTTATGTAGATAAGCTATTCAGCTTCGGGCTGCATGGAGATAATAGTAAACGGTGATTATAATAATTAGTAAAGTAGATATATGCAGCGAGCTACAGGGGTTGAGTGACAGATGGAGTAACGGGAGAGGGGTAGGGAGTGGTACGACTAGCAGCCATAGATAGAGGTGATAAAATGCAGTTTCCTCCTGTATTGGAGCCCCAAAACTATCAAAAAGTGTCATTGCTCTCACATTCTAATTTGGTAATACATATCAAAGTTAGATATCTGAAAATATATTAAAGTTCGTTTCATTTTACTACTGCTTAAAAGGGATTCTAGAAAAGCAAGAGAGATGTTGAATACTGGTCACGCAAGTATTGTATCGAAAATGTTTATGTATCCGTATATTTTTATTAAATTTACATAATGCAAAAACATGGTTATATTAGACTGCACAGGCATGCACGTAGCAAAAATCACTTGATTATAGTTATAAACTGTTTCTGGTCAAATTCTTCATTTGAAAGCATTTTAGTAGCGATATATTTTCTTGTGACATATCAATTCCTTATAGAATGGACAAGACACAATAATTGTAACCAGTCATTTTTACCCCTACAAGTAATCAAAGCTTCCTTTAAGACCCGTAAAACTTATAACCTCATTTAAAAACACGGTGAAGAATATATTACATTGCTTTTACTCAAGTAGGCGCCATGGTATAATATCAACTATCACAAGCAATTTTTCCGACAGTAAATAGAATGAAATATTGAATTTAGTTGAGGACAAGAAGGTGAAGGAGGAAGAGACTTTGATGACATTTAAACCATTGGGAGAAAGAGTGTCACGCAAATGGCACAATGCAACAGATGCTGTGTGTCTGACTAATATCTCAGCATACATTTAGGAGACAGATTTTAAATTGTAGACAATAAATATAACTGTATTACTAATCGCTTGTGGTTGCTCCAAGATTTCCTCGCTGATACATATCTATTTCTGGAGCACCACGTGTCATCTTCCGATGCCTTGTATGCTCTAGGGACAATGTTCAAGAAATATATTTGCAACGCCTACCCTAGTGGGCGTGACGGCAAGACAATGTTTGAAGGAGAGTAAGAGATGGGGGGGGGGGGGAGGGTTGTTGGGGAAACAATAATTATTGTCGAGAAGTTTTTCGGAAGAAAAACAAATTTCAACAACCAAGAAGGCACTCACATTTTAATTTTCTAAAAAGGATATACTAAAAAAGCCATTATATTTGACATTTTTTTATTACAGTTTTAACAAAATTGTAATTGAAGGTTTCGGACTTATTGTCAATTTTTCATTTAAGCGAAGAATGTAAAAAGAAATCCCGTAATTATTGTACAGGCCGACAAGAATAACAACTACTACCATAATTTATAGCAATGTCATACCTTCCCTTTGTTTTTTATTAGAATATGCCCCCTCCCGTATACCACCTCCCCTTCAGTAATTACTAATTTGATCACTGTATAGACTGCGTTAGGGGAACAACTTTGTAGGTAATTAAGAGATGAATATTCATTGCTAATGTCGGTGGAAGTGGCTATTTAAGTATGCCGGAAGCTGGAAGGTTCAGAGGAATAAAAACAGGAAGACGTAGAAAGAACAAGAAAGCATAATTTGGGTTTCTCTCTACAATTTTGTGTTCTCCTAGAGTTAGGCAACCCTAAGCATGTGACACACACAGCGATTAAAACATCGCCGAACGAGCAAGACTCACAATGATTAAGACAAATGTTAAAATTATTATATTATCCAATTGAGATACAGACACATTCCCAAAGTTTCTAATGAATAAAAAACGATCGACATGACAATTATTGACTTACTGGGGTAATGTTGATTCCTAAAGTACAAGTATTACAGTTAGAAACACAAAATACAGGAATCACGGTCATGTTGGTTATTGGCTAGCCAAGTGCGGGGTATATACTATTGGATCCAAGTCAGGGCGATATTTATTTTTGGACTATATTTAGGAGCTAAGTCATGACGGTGAGGTCGCCTGGTCTAAATATAAAACTCTTTAGCGTAGTTCACGTCGAAACGAATCTATTTAGACGCTATGACCACTCCACCCAAGTCTGGACGGTCATCTGGAGTTGATGCTTTCATAAGTTTGCCACGAGGAAACCCGAGAAAAAAAGAGAAAAAAGTGAGGGAAAACTACCAGACATCTTGGAGTGCGTCATTGCGTCCCCTTGTGACCTCTCAAAAAGTGTGTGGATCTAATTATAATGTGCCACACTACTTGACGGCTGGATGTAACTATTGCACATATATTTAACACCTGGGTGGAGAGGCAAATGTAGATACAATGCCTGGTCTAAGGGCATACGCACCTGGCAGAGAATCGAACCCTCAGCCTTTTGATTGAGAGTCTTGTGAATGAACCACTATACCATAATACTCTATACAAAATAAAAATCGCAAGGACTTCGAAAAAAAAAAAAAACTACGACGATTTCCATTACCTAGAGAAATTTTCGAAAATGACGATAACATTATCACGTATTAAGAACATGGTTTCTATGTAATATACTACATGTATATAGCTTATTGAAATTGCCCTTGATTTGATTTCTTGAAAGTCTGTACCATCGTCTTATATAACCATGTACTGAGGGTGAGATTATAAATTCATCGGAAAGGGCGGAACTACACGTCATTAAGTGTTCACTACCGCCCTCAACACCTTGAGACACAAAGAGGAGATCCTTTAATAATACCTAGTTGTACAGGCATCCTATATGGTGCAGATCGCTGCTACAATAGCAGCCACCTATAGGGTGCAATTTTGCAGACTTGCACCCTTAGAGGTGCAAAAGAGCACCCTTAGGGGTGCAAACGAGCATCTTTAGGGGTGCAGACCGCTGCTACAATAACAGCCATGTATTGCAGACTTGCACCCTATAGGTGGCTGCTATTGTAGCAGCAATCTGCACCCCAAATGTACCCCTATTTCTTAGTGTGCAAGGTCAAAATGACAGTCAACGCAGTCAAACTTTGTCGATACAGTGTAGCATTATATTGTAGGCCTTCATACACTTTAATATCAATTTACACAATCTTAGGGAAAATGCACCTAATATTAGATAACTTAAAACTCAATATTGGCTGGGATAATTTTATATTCGCTGAAATATATCTTTTATTGGACAACATTTCATCCAAGCGTTCACATTTTCTCCCAAAATTAGAAAAACTGTAAGGAAATCTTTAAAGACTGTAATAAAGTTGTATTACACTGTATGCTGTAGTCTTATATTATATTTTGTAAATAATTTCATAGATGAAATGAATAACAAATAACTATTGTTTTTTGTTAATATTTCTCAATCATATCAACATATCAACACAACCCGTTTTCAAAAACGTTTTCTCGTTCAAAGTGATTTTCTTACATATTTTGTTTTTTGTTCTTTCCACTCTTTCCTTCATAATCATGTTATTTCAATTCTAAGCAGTTCAAATTTATTATAGTAATACACTGATCTCTACACATCACTCGGAAACAAGGTGTAATTTTCCATTATTTCTTTCTTAATTATTCCTAAATGTATACACACTAGTTTATAAACTTAGTTCGTTGATGATTCAAAGATAACAACTACTCATAATCATGCCGTCATGAGCATGCCATCTTTAGCAGCAAAGTCTGTTGGTCGATAACTGACACGTTTAATCCACCTGAGTGTCTGTGCCGTCATATTTCTTAAATTAGAATCTTCAACGTCGATACTTTTCCTGACGTCTCGCGGCAGTCCTTATGACGAATATTTCTTATCAAGAGAGCATTAAAAGCGATAGAAAGTAGAAAACAGAATGGGGATAAAGATTTTTTTAATAAATAGAAGTACTTGTATGTGCAAAGACATAGAAATGTTGCCTTTCTACCCCTGCTGGAAAGAACACACTCATTCACACTCATTCACAGTGTGAATCACACTGTGAATCACAGTGTGCTCCACAATGATAAATTGGGCGCGTTTTCACATTGTGGTTCACAGTGTGGATAACCGGAAAAGGAAAGAACACACTCATTCACACTCATTCACAGTGTGAATCACAGAGTGAATCACAGTGTGCTCCACAATGTTAAATTGGGCGCGTTTTCACATTGTGGTTCACAGTGTGGATAACCAGAAAAGGAAATAACACACTCATTCACACTCATTCACAGTGTGAATCACACTGTGAATCACAGTGTGCTCCACAATGTTAAATTGGGCGCGTTTTCACATTGTGGTTCACAGTGTGGATAACCAGAAAAGGAAATAACACACTCATTCACACTCATTCACAGTGTGAATCACACTGTGAATCACAGTGTGCTCCACAATGTTAAATTGGGCGCGTTTTCACATTGTGGTTCACAGTGTGGATAACCGGAAAAGGAAAGAACACACTCATTCACACTCATTCACAGTGTGCTCCACAATGATAAATTGGGCGCGTTTTCACATTGTGGTTCACAGTGTGGATAACCGGAAAAGGAAAGAACACACTCATTCACACTCATTCACAGTGTGAATCACACTGTGTTTCACAGTGTGAACTGTGATTTCACACTGCTATTCACACTGTGATTCACATTGTGAATGAGTGTGAATGAGTGTGTTCTTTCCAGCAGGGATTATTGCACGACTAAGGCATCGTTATACAGTGTACAATGTATATAAGCAAATTGCAGGGTTTTCTAACCAATGGAAATGAATGTATTTTGTAACAAGGCCCTTTAATGAACCACTGCCAAGAAGCTGTACTTTTGTGTTCGCCTCTAAGTTAATGTGTTTTGTATTGGTTTGTTGTGTTTGTTTGCTGTGGGTTTTTTTATAATTGTTTTACTCTGATTTAAATAAATGAGTAAATCAATCGATCAACACAACTTTTAAAGGAACAAAGGCAAGGGTCAAAAACTAATGTCGCCGGAGTATAATGTCGGACCACCCACTACGTATCTGTAATTTCATTTTTGTTTAAATATTTCATCAACAGATATTTCAACGATGTAAAGACATGGCTTGAAGCGGAATTCTACTGCCGGACGTTCGGAGCCGGTGGATGTATGGGGCAGACTGGTCAAGCTCATCTGGTGTCCGTTCATTCGCAGGACGAAAATGATTTCCTCTTTTCTTACTTCGACACAGTCAGGAATAAACTACCGCCCGCTATCGGCCCCATTAGGGTAAATACAGTAACTTTAAAATGTATATCTAACCAGTTACCAGTGGCGTATATTGACTTCGGATTTGGCGGGTGGGGGTATGAATATTTATGGAGGTATTATGATTACGATGATTTGTGTTTTCTAGAAGAAACCAATTATGAGGTTCATGATATTCGTTTAAGGGGGCAGGGGCGGCATAATTGTCTTTCACACTGGGCTGGGGGACCTAATAAGACATATCATCGTCCGGTTTGAATAAATTGCTTAAACCCACATTAGAGAGACAATCCCATGTCCTTATTGCTTTCAGACAGTAAATCTGAACTAGACGCAATTTTGTTTTTAAGGACAATCTTCCATCCCCAGTAGTGCAGTTTCGTTAGCAGAAAGTTCAATCTGTAACACATTATTTGAGTGAAATAAAAGCGAGCGTGCAGATATGATTTAGGGGATATTTCATTCTAATTCTGTAGATCAAAGGCTATTAGTAATTGAAACCAGGACAATGTTGTAGTCGTATGTGGCCATGTTTGAATTGATTCCACATGAAATAGACAAACCGTTAGATTAGTGTTGATGAACATGATATTGACAAGAATTTAAAGTGTTACGAAATTTAGTTCGATTCATGTGTTTTATTGTAGTGTATTGTAATTACCAAAACAAAAGTATATTGCCTGAAATAGACAATATTTAGGAAACGAAGATAGTGCGTGTATTATATCAAAAATATTGGTCAACTGTTTTCAGTGTTTCGACAGATTACACATAAGAAAAGAGTATCTAACAAATAAAAGATGAAATCAAGTGAGTAAATAATGATTAAAAAATGTACAATGTAATATGAAAGACAAGGAATCATCGCAAAAATATTCTATCAATAGTTTACCCACGATAAGCCTTCACAGAGGAACGTTGAAAATTGATCTTTTTGATGGAAATAGAAAAATTGAAGATAAACAGCAGGATATCATGCCTCCACCTAAAAAGTGACCTCCTTTACTTTAATTAGGACATCCCTTGTCACTTGCAATTACCATATTAATTTTTCTTTGAATTTTCTTTGAAGGATGAACGTCTTTGGCTCGGTTTGACGGATAAGAAGCAGGAAGGATTCTGGACTTGGTCCGACGGAACGAATCTCGACTACGCCAACTGGAGGGCGGGCGAACCCAACAACAACGGAGGCAACGAAGACTACGCGCAGATGAGCGTCGAGATCAACCACGAGGGATTATGGTTCGATATGACAGACGCCCACGGAGATTACATCGTCCATTACATCTGTAAAATGGCTCGATAGAAGTAGTTCCACCTTTTTTCCAACCGACATCCAGAAAAAAATCGTACATTTTCGAAAAAGAAACATGTGATGTGGCCCGTATTCTACTAAGATTTGAACTCGAGGTTGGTTTTAAGCCTTTTTTCTTTCCCTTTTTTGATAATTGGGTTCCACGAAAGGACGTCATTATGAGGTCAAATTTTTCTTTTTGTATAAGGGAGTTTACATGGTACAAATGACCCCAAATATCCACAGATCTTTTACACATGGAGAAGTTCCACTTTAAGCATCTTAGAATAATAACTGCCAAAGTCCTAGATGTGCTTCATGAATACCTTTTGTTTGCCCTCTTGAAAAGAATACTTCCACCTGCGTATCGAATGTACCGTTGGTGCATACATGAATAATGTTACATAACTTTCATGAGCGCATATCCAGTATTCATCTCTGTGGGTTACCTTTTTGGTACAAATGACCTTTATCTGCCCATGCGCAGATTGTATCTGTAAACTCCCTTATTAAACTAGACTTCAGACACGGGGTCGTGTTTAGATGTATTAGTAGAATGCGGACCATCGAAAATTCGAACCATAAGGACGCTCGATTTTACCACATCACGATGTTACGATGGATAGATCGAGCAACATCGATCTGGCGCTGCTCAGTGGCTGCCAGGTTCACGATCATTAATTGGGCAAAAAGAATTTCCGTTTCGGTTTAATAAAATTTGGAGTGGACTATTAGGCTATTATTATTATGATGATGTTGTCGTAGTCGCTAAGTAACTTCGACCGTAAATTAATTCACGATGTAGGAAATTTCGCTGGTAAAATCACGAAATTTGGACCGAAGTGAAAATGGGCCTAGTAGGTACGGTTAAATCAAGAAACGTAACAAGGACGCCTAACGTCTTTTTAGCGAAAAAGCACCACTTTCATGAGTAACGAAATTATGGATCAGAGTTCGAGGTTTTGGGGGTAAAAATATTGACAACATAGTATTGCAAGAAAATATTGAATTGGTGCTGGGCTGATATAAGTTTGAAAGAGCCATCTACTCTTAGTTTAAGCATGTAGTCACATCAAGCGCATAATTATGACGTTGCAGAAGCAGATGTATGTATGAATACTTTTCGCCAGCTGTATTATAATATGCTATTTTTTTTTTTAAAGCTGAATAGATAGCAGTAATCCTCTTTATAGATTTGAAAAGCATTTACTAAACAAATGCGTATAGATAAAATCATATATGGGTGAAATTATCTAGTACTAGACAAATTATTGAAGCATTTAAATATTTTAGAATACCGACAAAAAATAGTTTCAGAAAAGTTAGATAATTCAAGTCGTAGAGCATTAAATGCAATATTTTGTATTACGACAATTTCGGTGTGCAATATTCATCAGCAGGGCATTGTTTTAACCATTTTATTCAGGTTGATGAGGGTGTCTCTGTACAAAAAATATTTATGTGCTTCTTTTTCTAATTCTTAACTTTACTTATAATCTCTCAATAACGAAACGAAGTTTAGTCATTTCACCCAAAGTGTAGATAGCATACAATCTTGTAAATATGAGCGTTTCGCATCATGTGTAAGTAGCCTATCACCATGATTTTGTATCCTTAAACAATTGCGTTTTTTTCTTTTCTTTGTGATGTATAACATAGATATCAATTTGACGTATTGTATTTGTAAGTGAAAAATAACAAACATTTGCAATATTTTTATTTCAATTTTGTTCAAACTATTTTTATTTGCAAGTAATGAGAGAAGTGTCAGTGAGAACACATGTGTTTACGTTTTGTCTTCATGTCGGGCATTCCTCTGACAAGCTTTAGGAGTGCTATACTTAACCACTGCAGTAGAATTATGCATTAAATTTGATATATGAACCAGTCTCTGTAGGTATATTCTATGTAAATGACTGATAAATGTATTCGCCAAAATGTTTCATACATGTAGGTTGCTCATAACTGAACTCGTTTCTACTAGAATTTAAACCCAACGCTGTGTCGAAATCGTGTTTGACAATGGAAGACAGTAGTGAGGTCTAAGTTTTCCTTTTTAAACGAGATCTTAGACCAATGGCCGGGGTTATTGAGTTAGTAGAATACGGATTCATGTTAGTTTGGGTGTACAAAGCACTAAGCTGACTGCTTCATTTAGTTGATAGTAGAATTAAGAACTTCTTCAAGCGTTTAGGTGTATTATATTCAAAGCTGTACATAATGCTGTGTAATAAATGTGTGCAGAATTATCTCTAATTTGTAAACCAGATATGGTGTTTGATTCGCAAGGACTGAAATGACATTGGTGTATTCTCCCCCCCCCCCCCTCCCTCTCTCTCTCTCTCTCTCTTTATATATATATATATGTATTTAAGATGGGAAAGGCATAAGGTGAACAGAATATATATATATACAAATGGAGTAGAAAGGAAGTAATTACAAACAGTAAAGCGAAAAGGTTCACACAGAGAAAGAGAGAGTGAGATAATGAAAGACATAACACAATAAAAAGATAGACATATAGATAGGTTGACAGATAGATATGTAGATAAATAGGTAGAGAGAGATATATATGGAGAGAGAGAGAGAGAGAGAGAGAGAGAGAGAGAGAGAGAGAGGGGAGATAGAGAGATAGAGACGATTTTTGTTTCCGTATCGCATTCAATCGAGGATCCGTAGCGCAAATTTGTATTCAAATGCACGGGGAGAGAGCACCTGGGCCACAGTCGGTGAATGCCGCACCCATGCAATTGTTTACGTCGCGCACAAATCCTCACAAATCCCATGGGACGCCACATAGGCAACTCGCTAGACGCGCCCTCTCCGGGCGCTCGCTGTCATGTCGCCTGTCGTGTGAGCGTCATTCGAATCTACAGCGCGAATATCTACCTGGCTTGAGTTGAGATTTTTCTCTTCCAGTGCTGGTTACAACATTTCTTCAGACCGGTAAGACATGTTTTTATCAAACTTAAAATAAATATAGTGATTTTTAAATACTTTTTTGTTATATCTATTCATTTTGCAACAGTCGTTGTAACTGTTAGTGTAGCATTTAAGTGTTTGAAAAGCCGAGCTCCCGGTTCTACTGCGCCAGCGAGCCAAGTCCCACACTTGCATTTCTGTGTTGTATTTCCGCTTTCGGTTGTTTCTAGATCCTAAATTGGGTTTGATTCATGATACTTAGCTTATTTTGCAATCAAACACACCTAATTCATAATGATTACAAAAATCAAGATGCAGCCATGCCAATCAGTAGACTCTAGATCTAGATCTAGAGTCAATTCATTATCAAAAGTCGGCGCTAGTCAGTGTAGCCTAGGTCTAGACCGAATTTTTCGTCTCTTTCGTTCGTTAGCCTCTTATTGGGGTAGGGTCGGCGGCTCTCTCTTTAGAGACCGAAACAGACCATCCCGCGAAATGTGTAGGGTTATGTGGGCAAATCAGCCCACCAAACTTGCAAAACTTATCCCCGAATTACTCCTTTCACAGGATGCATATCCGATGCATTTATAGCCCTAAATTAGGTTTATACGTATATACTTAACTAGATCTACTTCGCCTTCGGTTCCACTTACCAACTTGGTTGAAATATTCCGTTTAATGGTCCATTTTTAGGAAATTATGGGTCGAAATCGAAATCCATGATAAAAATCTTGCAGCGGTGGTTTAAACTCTCACTGCGCATAAGGTCATCTAAATCTCATCCATTCTAGTCTACGCCGAAGGCAAAATGAGAATAGAATCCCAGACAACTCGCCACAAAGACAACCCGCCCCAAGACAACCCGCCACAATACCTTGGACATCCCGCCACAATACCCTGGACAACCCGCCACAATACCCTGGACAACTCGCCACAGCCTTTTCGGACAACTCGCCACACTTTTTCCCATCATGATTTCTAGATCTAAAATGAAATGAAATTGTCATTTTTCATGATTTTCGTGCTTTTAAAAACACAGTCATTATGATTTCCCTGATTGTAACAATAATATATATTGAAATGAAATTGTCATTTTTCATGATTTTCGTGCTTTTATAAACACAGTCATTACAAAGAATAAAGTTGATTTCCCTTGTAACAATACTTTTGATCTACAGCTGCATTTTTCTGTCCCAGAATTTGTTTAATGGTAGGATACTGGAAGCACTGGCGTACTGATAGGGGGGGGGGGGGTGGGCAGTTGACCCGTGAAATAAAATTGGAATGTGGTTTATTTCTAGATTTTCTGGGTTAGTTTCGTCAGAGGCGGCATTCTTGGTTGGGGGGGGGGGACACTATGCCCCCACTTTTCCAGGTTCCCCTAAAGTGCCCCCTTATCCTTTGTACATGTCCTTTTCCCTTCTGATAATTTTTAAGGGCAGTTGACCCGCGAAATAAAATTGAAATGTGGTTTATTTCTAGATTTTCTGGGTTAGTTTCGCACTTTTGCCCTCAGTCAGAGGCGGCATTCTTGGTTGGGGGGGGGGGGGGGGCACTGTGCCTCCACTTTTTCAGGTTCCCCTAAAGTGCCCCCTTATCATTTTGTACATATCCTTTTCCCTTCTGATAAGTGCCTACTTTTCTTTCTCAGATGTTTTAATTATAATGGTATGTATACTTACGGTCCGATGAGCATCCATGGGCCCACGTTAGGGCCCTTAGTGGGGTCCAGAGGACGGAGCCCCTGTAAGCTCAGGGGATTTAGGCATTTAATTACGCCAAGATGAGCATATTTTGATACATCATTTGTGAAACTAGCAGGCCACTCGTTTTTTCTTCCTCTTTCTCTTTAACATACTTTTTCAAAAAGTGCAGGCCCTGACATAAAGGCTTCAAAATAAGCATATTTGTTGGTTGCCTGATTGTAATTTTTCCAACAAACGCATAAAAAGTTATAATTATTAAAAAAAATGAGAATAAATGCCTGAAATTGTGTCATTTCAGGAACAATTGTAAATCACTGGTATCGAGTTAGAAATAAACCACTTTGTATTTTTATTTGGGGAGCAACTGCCCCCCCCCCCCCCCATCAGTGTTCATGTCTTCTCACCCCTATAATAAAAAATACACACACGCTTTCCCATCCTCTCACAATAAATTTCCAGGAAAAATATGAGCGCATCGCTATTATAATATCCTCCATTGATGAATATAGGGGCATGCGGAATGTTTAGGAAATTTTGATTCCAGTTCACTTTCATTTTCTTTGAATGGAATAATCATTTTAATTTGATTCAATTTAGGTTTTATTATTTTTGTATGTTCTTTTTGGTTACTAAATAGTAATCAATTATGCTGCTTTATTGCTGATTTTTTTTTTTTTTTTTTTTTTTTTTTTGGGGGGGGGGGGGAGTGGAAATTTGTTTTGGCCCCCCCCCCCACACACACACACTTTTTTGTTGGGAGGAGGGCGATTCCCCTGCCCCCACTTCTGGCGCCTATGATCGCAAGAATGGCTGGATTTCTGAAAAAGGGTACCTACAAAGGGACACATCAACAATAATAAAAACAATTTTTAGATATTTGTATAAAGGCCTACGCCTTCGTCAAGATTGTGAATACATTACCACGAATGACATCAATTTGTTTATTTCTTTACGTGGAACAACATATTGTTTATGCAACGTACTTCGCAATTTGGTGTGATGGACTGAATATCGATTTTCGAGCAAGCGAGCTAAAAGTATAAGGTCCCATTTGAAAAATTACATGATGAATATTAAAGGTAAAGACCAGTAATGGTCATGCGATTGCATTGTGAAAGAAACGTTGTGGAATCGATCAGAAAAGGTCGATCATCTAGCATCTAGCATCTGCAAGGTTCTGGAATCATCAAAATGATAAGAAATTTGGCCCATTCTTCGTAAAGTTACAAGCACTATACACAGAAAGATGTATATGGGACTACCCTATCTCTCTCACCAGACCATGAGAGAAATAAATTTACCAAATATATGAATTAGTAGGCGGTTTCCCGGCAAATTTTTTATCATCATGTATTAGTCAAAACATATTCTTTCACATGATTGGTAATGAGAGCTTCCATTTCATTTTTTGAAATTGGGGCGTTGCCAATACTGGTCTTTACCTTTAAAGACAATCTAATGAAGAAAGACTGATAAGTTCTTTTATGTAATTATGAGTAACATTATAATTAAAACATCTGAGAAAGAAAAGTAGGCACTTATCAGAAGTTTCTTTCTTGAAAGGTCATTTACCTTCTTAAAAACCCTGGGATCGTTTGCATTAAAACTTCTCTCTATCTCGGCGCACTGTTTGTTCAGCCATTCTCTTTAGCTTTTGTGCAGTGGTTGTGAATTTCTCTGTCCAACTCTCTGTATTGACTCACTTCCATCTCTGTCCTTGATCTTCTGCCTTTCACTCATATTTGCTCAAATCTCCTCCGTCATCCATCTCTGTTTACTTTTCTTTTCCTTTTTAGGTAATGTCTCTTCAGCTGTTTCCACTAGAATGTCCCTCATTGATTCCCAAGTGACTTCCTCTCCCTGGTCAGTGAGACTATCAAATCTGTTTTGTAATTTGACAGTATATCGGAGGCGAACATCACGATTCTGTAGCTGTTCAAAATCTACATTCTGGATTGACTTGGCTTTTGTCATCTTCTTTATAGCTTACATTGCAGGGTCCCACCTGTCGCACATGGGAAGGCCTACCGAGCGAGGCACCTCTATTTCTAGAGGTTCCCTTCACGCCGTTTCTCTTTGACTTTGAATTGTGACTTTCCATGGTATAAATTGGGAAGAATAGTGAAGGTGGTTTCCCGTTGCCTTCCTCACCGCAGTGTGGTGACCATCCATGTGAATACCAGTTCTGAGAGACGTTGTTGTCCCTGATAGGATCATCCGCCTGAACTCTCACTGCATCGCTGCTGCCCAATGCAGTCCCTTTTAGTCGCCTTTTACGACACGCAGGGAATACGTGGAGGGAATTCTATATGGCACCCACTCCCAGGCCATTTTGTGGCAGTCCACGAAAAACTGAATACAGAAGTGTATAAAAGCATAATTTAAGTTTTAGAGTTTGCGGACTCCAATAACTCCATAATCATACAGACACACATTTTGCTGCTTCTATTCAAATCACATCATCTGTCTTAATACACTTTATCATTCCTCAATCATCAGATTAATTGTACATTTTCAAATTGTTGACATGCTTCATGTGTAAAAAGGGACAACAAATTTCAGCAACCATGTGGTTATGCATATTGTTTTTCTTTTATCAAGTTGCATGCTACATTTTAAAATAACAATGTCAGCCTTTGTACTGTGTCACCCACAGTTGAGAGACCGTTGTTTTGGATTATGTACACATGTGATATCACAGTGCAATTATTATGCTGATGTCATCTCTCAAACACCGAGTCAAGTTATACTTTGACATTTGCAATAACGATTCACAAAACGCAGTTCTATTTAGTGTTCATTTATTTGCATGTTGACTAAAGTTCTCCATCTTCATGTTTAATTAACAT
The DNA here is from genome assembly GCA_035222895.1 of Strongylocentrotus droebachiensis. NCBI lineage: Eukaryota > Metazoa > Echinodermata > Echinoidea > Camarodonta > Strongylocentrotidae > Strongylocentrotus > Strongylocentrotus droebachiensis. Next base: position 205,134 of record JAVYIG010003030.1, read on the forward strand.
TATGTTAAGTGCTTAGTGACCTCATCATTGATTGGAGGGGCACCATCAACCAACTTTGGAACAACAATCATTAAAAAACAGTTTTATATTGATATTAACTACATTCATACTATCAACTTTTTCAGTTGATCATAATTCTTGTTCCTGTTTAGACAGAAATTTGTATTTTGCAGCTGATAAAAGAATTTGTTCATTGTTGACTTAAATTGTCCATCTTCATGTTTAATTAACATTATGCTAAGTATTTAGTGACCTCATCATTGACGCAACAACGATCATAAAAAACACCTTGTTATATTGAAATATTACGTTCATATACTAACAACCTTTTCAGTTGATCATAATTCTTGTTCCTGATTAGACAGAAATTTGTATCTCGCAGCTGATGAAAGCATTTGCTTTTCTGTGCTCGGTCACAGAAGGTCCCGGATACAAATAGTCTCATAACCATTCATACAATGCAGGAATCAATAAGAATCTTGAAATAACAATTGTTCACCCTTCAAAACAAAAAGGGTGATGGGCAAATTTAGTTGAAGGTAAATCTCTACTTGTTTTTCAAGTTCCTACTGATTTCTGTATAAAGGGATTGAAACTAGCACAGTGATTTTTTTATAATGTGCAAAAATAAAATGTTGACAGCCCGCAGCAGGGCAAAAAATTGACAATCAAAATTACTAAATTGAAACTAGTTTTAAAAATACTTTTAATAAAGGAACTCGTTCAATTTGGATACTCTGTGCTAGTCCTGCGGATTTGTTGCTTAAAGGTGTGTGACCCAATATTTTTCTCATTACCCATCATACAAAATGTTACCCCTGAGAGATGTTTCCTTTTGAAGGTATTGGCAATAAAGTAGTGAATTGACCCCATCCCGGCCGCCCCCCCCCCCACCACACTGTAAATTTGTGTTCTGTTTTATGGGGATAATTTAAGGAACCTTTTGCTTCTAACATTAGAACCAGTGGAGTAATTTCACTCAAATTTTAGAAGACTATTTTATGATGCTCCTTCATGTAGAATAGAAAGCATCAAGTGGAAAATTGGGTCACACACCTTACAATTATTAACTTTCAAGTGTTTAAAATTCCTTATCCTAATCCAACATTTGGTCTCATACAATAAAATTATGAACAAAGAATTACAGGTTAAAGATAAAGTTGAGTTCTGGTCATGCGATTGCATTGTGAACGAAAAGGTGTGGAATGGATCGGAAAAAGTTGATCATGTAGTATTGGTGTACGTGTACTGCAAGGTTTTGGAGTGATCAAAATCATAATAAATTTGACCCAGTCTTGGTAAAGCACTGTACACAGAAATATGAATATGGGAATACGCGACACGTGCGTGACATAATTATATATCAATTAGTAGGGTATTTAAAGAGTATTTGTTACCTGGGCAATAATATTTGTTTGCCCTTCATGATAATTAATTTAATTTTAATGTTAATATGTTTATTGAATGCACATATTGTAAGTTTCAAATCAAGGATTATGCTATGAACTATTATGATGTTGTTTTGTAATTTCAAAATTTATTCAAGAGTCTACATGGCATGCAGATCAGAGAAAATTGGAGACCTAGCTAGCTGGAACGTCATGGAAGGTTGGCAAGCTCCAGTCTGCCAGGCAAGAAGATGGACATTCCTGTGGGGCATTTGTCATGTTGGTAAGATTAACCCATCAGTTTAATTCTATGGATTGTTTCATGCTGTTTACAGATTAATTAGGAGATGTGGTCTTAAGATGTTCCATTGAGGACATAACCCCCCCCCCCCCACCCCCCATGGGGGGCTTCAGTGACAGTTCCCATTGGTTGAGATGAGGAAATGCATAAAGGCCTAGATCCACTTTCTAGTTGCCAAATAGGCACTGCTAGCTATTTTGCAATTTAGTACAGTGGAACCTTGTTATAAAGAGCTCTGATATACCGAGGTACCTGATATAAGAAGATTCTTTTGCTGTCCCAAATTCTTATTAATTATGTCACTATTTTTGTATTTTAGATATGAGATGCCTGATATAATATGGTAATTTCAATAGACCCAAAGTTCCCATGTGCTTCATGATTAAAATTTTTTCTTTTCTTTTCTTTTCAAATTTCACCTATTTTTTCTTCTTGTTTTTTTCAATTTATTTTGCTGCAGAATGCTCTTGTTATTACAAGAGGGATTGATCCTCGAAACGTTGAGAAATATGCCAGAAACATGGAGTTAATGTCAAACTGACCACCAACGCTGTGCCCCCACCTAACCAGCGGAAAACCTGCGACATGGTTCAGTGTCTGGTGGCCCATTCAGAGAAACCACCGACCAGCAGTGCGACGTTTGTGGTCGCTGGCTCCATCTGTACTGTGTCTCAATCAGTGAGGCACCAGGGGAAGGTATTGTTGCGCCCACTATGCATAGTCATTGTGAGTGATGGAAAGCGTATGGTGAGACTGCACAACTTCACTTTAAAGGTACTATGTCCCTTTTGCAGCCAACCTCAAATGCTGTAGAACTTTGCAGGAATTATGAATATGTCATGTATTTCCTATCTGTGAAATTTAAACGTTAGCAGTGTCCTCATATTCAAATTATGCAAGGAAACCCGTTTACTTGCTAGACTTCACTGTCAGACACTATTGAGTGACTGACTGGCTTTTTTTCTTCTTTGGTAATAACATACAAGAAAAGAGTTGTAAAGGGTACATGAGCATTTGTCTACATCAATAACCCACTTCTTGTGATGGCCAAGATTAAACTGATTGAAACTTTGCGCAGCATAAAACGTATGACCATTCGGTACAATTGTCTGAAAATCAAGACTATTACTTTTGGGCTCTATAGCCCTAAAGTCGATTTGACAACTAATAGTCGTTATTTTCCCACTTGAAGACATTTTCAAGCCCCACCTTTTGTAGGGAAGTTCTAAATTAGTATTATCTTTCAAATGCAGTTGGAATTTAACTTTTTCATTTTTTTGGCCTGCAAATGGGACATAGTACCTTTAAGTAAAATTACCATCATGTTCCATGTATTATGTTCCATCGTAACCTTATCTGCACTTATAGGGCTAGGCAGCATCCATTTTTCTCCTTATCTCCTATCACACCTTGTGTGTTATGTTGTATGTGACCTAAACATCTTGTTACTACAGTTTTCATCAAATCTGGCTCTTTGATTAGATTGCAAATTAACATGATAATAGTTTAAATGAGATCCAATGTCACAGATAAAGAATGTCAAAATCTTTTATAGGAATAAGATGACTAATGAATGTTCAACTATCCTGCCTCCAGAGGAAAACCAATGAATGCCATGGGGGAAAAAAGTTTTAAAGTTTCTATCTGTGAGTGTTGAACCCACCTACATGTAGTTATCACTTTGGATTGTGCATTGTTTGTGCGCTTGTAGTAAACATGAAGGTACACTGTATGCACGAAACGTTCAGTGTTCCCCAAACTATGATAAAATATTCATGTACTGTCTGGTGACATGCAAACTTTGTTATGCTGCAAAGAAGAGATGATGAAAACAGCGTAGGTAGATGTATGGGGAGATGTTGATCTTTGCCGTCCAAACGTGTGAAAAGTGGCTTTTCTAACTAGCTTATATACCTAATGTCGCTGAGAGTTCTGAATCCGCCATACTGAGCTTTGACAGCCGACCCTACCCACAATACTAATGTTACTCAGAATTATGGACGTCTGTAATTATGAACAATTTTTTTTAAATGAATGGGTCTTTCCAAAGAAAATGTTACGGTATAATACTGTATAGTTGTGCATGCAGTTATGGTAGTGTCGAGGCACAAAATAAAACTTTTGCCTTTTCTTTCTGCCCCGTGTTGCCAAGTGAGGGAAATTTGACAGGTCAATTGTCTTGGGCAGTGATCTTAAGAATATTTACAAAGAAATATTTTTTATTTGTGTTTCAAGGCAGCATGTGCCTTAATAAATTAAATCAAACAATAGAGAAATGTGATAATTGATAGACAGTATTATAGAGTGACATGTCTCCATATTTGTAAATATATATTGAACTCTATTCGGTACATTAGCCGGACATACAAAAATATGGTGCAGAAGCAGGACCCTTAAATTGAAATTTGATTTATATTTTGCTCATCCCTAGCTTTGATGTTGAGGATTGATGTCCAAAACACTTTGTTTAATCATAAAAGAGAAATTTCGATACAAATTTTTATGCAGCCATTGATCATTCGGCTCAGTGCCAATTACTTACAATGCAGGTTTTAACAACAAGAATCAACTTTTTTTGTTTTTTGTTTTAGAATTGAAGAAAAAAGTAAAAATAGGTTTTAACTTATTTGTTATTATTGTTGTGAAATACTAGATATTGGCCACTTTATATTTTATATTGTCAGACTGGGCTATAATTATGTTTACCGAGGTCAATTGCTTTAAAAAGTTAAATTTATACAATCCAATACTTTGGTATCCAATCTTTGAAAGAAAATAACTTTTAATTAAAAACTAGTTCTGTGGTAAAGCACATTCTATTTTTTATCAATCCGATTTTTATCCAGTGTAAATTTAAGTTGATAGAGAAGTTATCTCACATAATCTTTGTTAAGTACATAAAAAGAACGTTCATCGGTTCAGTCTAGAAACTCCACACATAATCTTTATGATGCATTACCTGTTATTATAATGTGTAACTAAATGCCAATTAAATAACACTAAAACAAGCAAAATATTTTTCTGTGATCTTTATTTTGTTGAGGTTGTTGAAATTGATTTACATGTAAATGTTTATGTAGTTGAATGTTGCAAAATGAGCAAAAATTTGGTGGGAAAAAAACTTTTAAACATGCTTTTATCAAGGTTTATGGAATAAGCGGTCAGAAAGCAGTTTTTTTAAAGAAAATACAAAATTAGGACCATACACAAGAGGTGGTAGGAGCAGAACGAGAGGTCGGGTTTGTGATATGAAGGAGTGGGTCTGTGATATAAAGAACACAATGATAAAAGGAGCAGAACTACAGTAACAAATATTTTTACAAATATTTTAAACTGTTTAAAAAATTTAAGTAACGCTGTTTAAGACGGTCACTCTAACGACTATTGTTTAAACTGTAAAACAACCAAGGTTATTTAAAGCTTTTAGACATCTAGGTTGTTTAAACACACACAGTTGCTTAACATTTTTCAAATTTGTTGTTCAAAACATATATGGGATCATAAAAGACATTGCATCTTTCTCAGCCATAATACAATAGGATGTTGAGTGTTCAAGGGGGACTTGAGTTGATGGCTATGCCTCCGCCTTTCCACAAGAATAAAGACGTGCCTCCGGAGGCATAAAATAAACGTAAGTTACTAAAGTTGCAAAGTGTCTGAGAAAAAAGAATTGACAGTAGAACATGCCACACTGAACAATAGTAATTCTTATCATCAAGACAACATCAAATTTATTAACAATACAATTCCTACATATATATGTATACATTACAAATTTGTATGTAATTAGAGATGGTAATAAGCCACTAGACCACAGAAACATAAATATTACAATATTCAATCTATTCATTTCATAAACGTTTAGATTTATTAAACTGGGAGAAGATTGGCAAGGTATGAGCATTATGTGGTGAATTAGAAATCATTCTTATGGCTTTTTTCTGCAAAACATTTAATTTAGTAATGAAATAATCATGACCGTTTGACCAAGCAATATTACAATAATTAATATGAAAGAAAATTAGCACATAATATAAAATATCTATAATATGTCTTGGAAAATGTCTCAAATGGTAAATAATACCAACAAACTTGGCAACACGATTGCATACGACACCAACGTGTTAATGCCATACTGTTAAAGATTCATCAATATGCATGGTAATGGTGGTTTCATCATTACACCTTCAGATTGCATCAAAATTAAAATGCAGGAAATACATTTCTCCATTTAAAGTTCAACTGTAACATTGAAAAAGTGGCATGAGCAATTTATTTCAGGACAGCAATTATTTTGTTCTACTTGTAATTGCAGTAGCCAGCACATTGAAACCTACCGGTATCTGCTCTGACAAAACGTAAACAGAGTAGAAACTTTGATTATGAAATTACAACTTGTTTCATGGCACACCTACAGATGTACATTGTATTGTAATATACATAGCATGGTTATGATTTATTCTTATACAAACTTGAAACTAATTCTATAACAGAATTTAACAGTACCATTCAAACTTCAACTGCAACATCATTGATAAACTTGAGTTGGCTTGAGCAATTTATATCAGCACAGCATTTTTTCTCAAAATGTATTACTTGATAAATTATGCAATTTATAATATTGAATATTGATTGTAGAATAAGGAATTTGAAGACCTAATGTATAAGAAAGTGGAGTCTGCAGACATAGTTTGACTGGTTGCGCATACAGATGGGGGAAAAGGCTATTAACCCTTACTGTACTGGGCTCCCCCCCCCCCCTCCCTCAACATTTTTGGAGATTGTGCCGCAACCGCTTGGAATTTTGAATTGTCGTTTCATGAATTTTTTCCCTCGAGTCTTACGCACATTATGATACCATTTTCGTCGAAATCGGATATACCTGTAAGGTGTTACATAACAATTAGTATGCGCATGTCATCAAAAAGTGATATATAAATACAGGTTTAGATGTATTTCTTCTAAGTGGGAGATATGAATTGATATCAAATTACTTTTATATGTTTCTCAAAGTAACTTGATGTATTCCAGAACAAAAGAATACATTAGAAATAAAACAATAGATATAATAAGAAATAAAAAACATTCAAATACATAAGAAAAGAAATATTAGAAAATCGCATCAAATTTGATTAAATTATTATTAATTACATCAAAATAATTATTTTGTGTTAGAAAAGAAGTTTCATATGAATAATGAGTTTCAACATTCAAAAAGTGGAGTCTGACAATTTTTGTAATGATTCTAGTTCCCTGTATATTTCCAGATTTGATATTGATGAATGCGTAATTTGCGTATTCATAACTTATGCATTTTCAAATATCATAAAAATAATGAAACCTCATGAATTTGAGATGAAGGAAACATTTATTCAATACATTTTCAAGATTCTTCACAAGTCTACAGACAAATATGAAGAGTTTTCTGTAAAATGCATAAAATTAGCATTTTGCATAATTAATTAGGCTATAACGACAAAAATTTGCATATGAGGAAAAAAATAATTATAACCATCTTGTTCCTTATGTAAATATCTATAAACATGCAACTTTTCGTGTTCATCGGACAGCCGAGATCATAGGGGGGGGGGGGCCCTAGGAGGCCCCCACCCCCCCCCCCCCAGTCAGTGAGGTGCTCAAAATAGCCCAGTACAGTAAGGGTTAAACAAGATGAACCTTTTTAATATTTCAAAGTTCAACAATTTTACCATGGCAGCAAGTTGAATTACATCGATAGACCCCATGTTTTGTTACACAGCCTTGTTAAATTGTCTCGACTTTACAAAGATATATTCCAGTAAATGTATTACCAGTAGGTCTTCAAGTGCCAATCTTATCTACCAATGTTCAAAAACTTACATAATTAAGAATTTTTTAAAATAAAATTGCTTTCGTTGTCAGATCTTTATTCACAAACCTGGAGTTTCAGAAAAGATAAATTCAAGTCTATCACTTACAATTTCTATCCAGGCTGTTAGTCTCATACAATGTAGCTGATGGAGCTCGACAGCTTACTTTTCTTCATTTGCCAAAAATGTGCGGAGCTCCCGCACAGATGTTGAAACTGCAACAGTTTTTGCTTCTGGCAATTACATATTCTGTAGGAACTCCCACATTCCTATGCAAGCAGCCTGGTACTGAACATCCGGCACGTATATCAGTTTAAAACAAAAGTCTACTGCCTTGGTCATTGTCTTGAACTCCAGTGCTTGTCTCTCCACAATTACAAAGAATTGAAGGGGGTTGATCCTTGAACCTATCACCAGAATGTAAGGCTGCGACATCTTGTTTCAGTCAATGCTGTTAAGATAGAATGTCATATCTGTCCCCTCCTGTAAAATACAAACATGAGAATGAACTTATCTTCAAGAATACCAACTCGATGAAATATCTATAAAATGTCCCTTCCTACAAAATTGTACTTTTTAACCTGAACTATACTGGGCTATTTTGATATGATTTTTGGAAATAACTGTTTAGAAAAATTTAACTTTGGTCTGTCTTTTCAAAAGTGGGTCTAAGTTGGTCAGTAGATCCTGTACAGTACTTAGATGGTTTGATTTGCTCATTAATGGTTCGTTGATTTTTAAAAATGAAGAAACTGAACCGATAGATTGTACTAACTTACTTGAAATTCCTTATTTTTAATTTGGAAGAGTGTTTTTACTTAAAACAGTGATTTGAGCAGCAAACGTTTTAAACATTCATTCAAATCTTCTCTTAAACTGTAACTATGACCAGGGGCGGCTTTTTTTTTTTCATGACCGGGAAGGGGGGGGGGGGTGGGAGCAGTGGCGTAATGAGCAAAAATGTAATGGGGGGTGGGGGGGGGGGGGGGGGGGCATAACAAAATCTGCATCACCACCACTCTTACATGTTACGCATGCGCTGGCATGTTTTTCAAAATAGGGAGGGGGGGGGGGGGGGAGGGGAGGGGACTAAAATATTTACGGTCAGGTAGGGCAAAGCGAGCGAAGCAAGGGGGGCGTAAATTGGCGTGGAGTCCAGGGGCAAAGTCCCAGGTGGGGGGGGGGGGTAAAGGGGCAGAGCCCCATGAAACTTCGGGGGTTTTAGGGCAATTAATTAAGGTCAGATGAGCATCCCGGGGCAGAGACCCCGGAAGTCGGGGTTTTAGGCATTAAATTACGATCAGATGAGCATCCAGAGGCCGCCTTAGGGACCTTGGTGGGTCCAGCGGGCAGAGCCCCTGAAGCTCAGACATTTTACACATTTAATTACGGTCACATGAGCACTCTCTTGAAATTCCTTATTTTAAATTTGGAAGAGTGTCTTTACTTATCAGTGATGTGTACAGGGACCTAGTCAGATATATACTTGTCTAAAATCATGTCATGGACCTATTTTACATGCTCTGGCCCCTTACAGAGTGTTGCCCCCAAACATTCAGCCACTTATTTATCTGGCACTAATAGCAACAATACCGATGGTGAGCTAGCCCCTAATATTAGATAGCCTAAAATAAAAAGTCAATTGACGACTGTGATCTTGATTTACTAAAATGTAATTGGATCATCTTCCTATAAGACCTATACAAATAAATTGTTGTATTGCCCTTTGCAACCCGCCCCCAAAAACTTAAAATCTATGGTCGGCTTTTATTATAATTTTTGTCAATCCTTTTTAGAAGAAAAAAAAAGTATTTTGTTTGTTTAAATGGGATATAAATGCATAAAATCATCAAATTATTTTCAAGTT